>JAWQRJ010004304.1:0-11176 GCA_033557515.1 Diorygopyx duplodentatus
CTGTTAGACACTGAGAAAATACTTTGAAGAAAAAGTTTTTCTTCAAAGTATTTTCTCAGTGTCTAACAGTTTTATCATTTTATTCTTACGGAAAGAGGGTACATAATATCCCCCGTAACTTCGCCGGGGGTGGTCTGCGGAGAATAGGAAAAAACACGTAACTAAAACTTATGAAATTAAGGATTTAGGTAAATAATCAGAATGATCCTTAGATACTTTCTTAATTGACTCATCCACATAATTAGCAGAAGATACCAGATTATCATAATTCCTTGGAATTATCGGAATTCTTTGACTCAACTCATCTTTTTTTTTAAAAAGAAAACTCTACCTCATTTATTGTTACAATATTGGCCCTAGCAGGATCTGTCAGACCCACTAGTGGTCTGACCCACCAGTGACGACTACCTTGGCCACCTCATATGAAGAAAAATTACGTCTAGCCATCAAATATTTTATTTTCTTTTGCCTTTGAATTTGCATGTTTGAAAAGTGGACAAATGTTCACCTTTGCAAAAGCAACAGCATGGGTTAGATTTGTCCTCACATGTGTCCATTGAATGTTCATCTGAAGAAAAAAAAACATATGTTTTAATTTACATAACTTGGACTATGTCCATACATACAGTAATTAAAACATTGAACTACAGGAGGAATAAATATCCGTAGTTCTGCATTTATAAAAAATAGTAACTTTATATAAAATAGTATCTTGACCAAAATAGCCATTTTTCTACCATTTAACCTAAAATTATTCAAAAACCTGACGTGCTATGGAATTTCTGCGGTCAGATTCGTAGATGTTAAATGAACAAAATAAAATGCACCAAACATTTTCTTGTTGCCATGTTGCTAAGTACATCGCTTGGAGCTTCCGTTGTCTATTTGATAAATTTACATTTACGGTGTCAAGCTTAGGGACAACTGCGTTATTACTTGCGATAAAACGCTACCGTCTAAATCGGCCATAACTTCCATAACCGTTCGTTCCACGTTAATTCTCCCGCATTGGCTGAAGGATAACAAAGTAACAGTCCGGCATCGTAGCGTTTTATAGCACTACCGGCTCCCTAATGCAGTTTAATATTCTTCCGGATAAGTATAGGAGGTGGCCGTTCAGCTTTCCTACACACTTAACTACTCACGCAATCAACTGCTGAGTAAGATGGATATTAACGTCACTACTATTGAGTAAAGTCTAAACAGGTAAGCGAAGAGAACCATCACCGATTCGATGATTTATTGGTCTTTATCAGCCACTTTCTATTAGTAATCAAATACTATAGTATAATTGCCAATATGCGTTTAGTTAAAGTAGGCAACTAAAACCAATTTCTCTTACCAAGTAGCCATCTAGGAAATTTCAATTATTCCCAAGGCTATAGGTCAATGGAAAAATGTATTATTTAATATGCGTGTAACATATACTTCCCGACACCTTATTCATGTTTTGAAAATAAATTTTCATATAAACTGTTAACATTTAACCGAACCATCATTGGACTATAATTTACCATGCGCTCATACTCGTCCACAAAGAGTGTCAGTTTACAAAATTCCCACATTATATCTTCTAATAAGAAGTTAGGTACGAAGTTTTATAAATCTGCCTTTTCCAATTATTATTTTAATTCTTTTATGAACTCTCAAGGTAACGTAGCGACCTCAATTTGAAAAATTACAACAGATAAGATCACATACAAGGAGTCCTTGCTAAAACGACGCAGCATTAATCAAAGCGGAGGGCCCCATTTACATCCAACGTGTGACTGATCATTCTCTGGTTGCAACCCAGTTATCTGCATTGCCGCTTTAATATCCGTACTAATCGATAAATCCGTATTAATCGATAAAGCTTCCACCCGGTTCTGTAGTTGAAGTAAAAATGGTAGCTGCAAGCATTCAATTTTACTTGGGATTCATCATTCCATTTCCTTTTGGATATTACTTTAGTTGTTCCTTTCAAGGATTCAGCGTCTTTCGTGTTTATTTTCACCCCTTAACCCATTAGATGTTTCCTTTCCTTACCCTTGTTGTAACCTAATGAATTATTCCTACCGATGTTATAACTTCCGGATTCTTCTACTATACTGGTCTTCTATCAAGGTCTTCCTCTAGAGCGCCACTATTTTTGGAACGGCTCTAAGCCACCTGCCTTGCATGTACAATTAATTTTTCGACAGAACCGTCTAATTTAAGCGTACCCCTTTGGTCGTCGACCACAAACTATGCAACAAAATATCAACTTTGATGCCCTAATAAAGTTTTAAAATAAAACCACTAAAACACTGTGGTAGTAATTGCCGGACATGCTGCTATTCTTAATTGACACTAAATCCTCGTCGAGGTTTACAGCATTTTGGAATTTCAGAAGACGTCTGCCGGACACGCGAGTGTCATCAGCGTTGGCTGACTCCCAATTATTATTTTATAGCTTAGTTCGAAACGCAGGCCGATATAAACCTGACTGGACGTTTATGTAGCCTAATATCAAGTAATGTTAGCGATGTAAGTAAATTTAGTAACAGTCCCACCTAAAGGCGGGGCGTGCTACTTTTGCATAATAGGCCCTCGTGAATGATCTATCACTTTATAAACGTCGAGTTTAGAGTAATTTTGGAGTTGCAACCCAATATTGCTCTCCGGAACAATTTATGTCATACAATATTAAATCGTATATGTTCTCAACCTAAATTATTCGAAGCAATATCTTGCCTTATATTATTAAATCGTACATTGTTAACAAGCTTGGCCAGGCCAGCATGTAACCTTAGTTAAAGTAAGGTGTTCAATAGAGAACTTTGGTCCAAATAGACCACTAGAACTATACCTATAACTACGCTATAATACTTTACACCAAGTTTAGATGATGTTCGTACAAAAACGCAAAGCTAAGAACAAATCTCACCCACCCCCAAATTGTAATGAATGACAAAGCTCATTCGTTATAATTTTTGTAGTTATCATTCTAAATGTGTCCCTTGGGTTACAAAATTTCAACATTTTACAAGAAGCCTCCCTACAGAGCACATTAGCACCACTTGGGACTTGGGATGGGATACCCTGAAATAACGTTTATGGTTATTATTCAAAATTATCACAATTTCATAGCAATAAATGTATACCGAATGTACACTCTCGTATTTATAAATTTAAGGGAAGTTTATATTTTAGTATTACAGTGTAAGCTAAAATTTCGGATAGGAATATGATACGAGGTTTTGATTTATGTATAATGGAGTTGTGCCAAAAGATTTTTTTTGTCTAAGTATGTATTAAATTCACAATTTACTATTATCTGTGGAAATTTCTTGTTAACTCTTATTGTTAGCTAAATTACAGCAAAATTTGCGCTCCAAGTGTGATTCTGCAACGTTCATTCACACTGTTCCATCAACGAGCAATTGCAAAATGCCAAATCCCTATGACAATCAGCAATAGTAATTTCAACCTATTATTTTCATTGTACAACCAGGAAAAATAGTGGAGGCAATACAGAGAATAGTAAATTATCTAGAGTGAAGTAAAGAACAGTATTTAACTCGATACAATTTACACATGCAATTACATTTGAGCAAAAACGTTTTCTTTTAGTGTGTAAATTAAAAAATATGATTACTGAGTGTTTAGTCAAAGAAAGTATAATAAATCTTGCAAAAAAAGCAGTTAATAAAATTATGGTGGATAAAAATGATAAAATTCTATGATATGTTTAAAAACTCTTAACACAGCCTTCTCGGGTGCAAATAAAAATTGAATAGAATATATAATTAAGAAATCACACATAGGTAAAATAAAGCGAGTAAACTTATACATAGATGTCTTTTTCCCCACACGGAACAATAGCAATTCAACCATATAATTGCTTATACTCTACCCATTAGGATATAGCACTTAGTTGCAATTACAAAACACTGCAAAAATATTCTCATTTAAATATCTTGAATTTCTCAAACTTCAGTTCTTCTATACCCTTAGTTGATATGCTCATAGATAAGCATCGTCAACGTGACGTCTCTTCCTTTCTTATTTTATTGAATTCTTCACCTGATCTCTGCGTCAATGATTTTGCACTTGTATTAGATAGTGCGCTTGAGCACTTGAGCATGTTATTGGTGACAGCAGTGATGTAACCCTGAACATACTGAGTCTAAGCATAATATCCCTTTGGTTTTCATGAATACTCTGAGCCTCAATCAACACAACGACGTTACTAATGCCAGTGGAAGAACTCTCGATCTACGCTTCTTAAAGACAAACATCATCCTGCCCTGCAGCTCATACTTAAGCACTGCTCCAATTCTGGCTTACCCTTCCCTGTAAACAATAACATGAGGTACGACTATAACCAGCCTGACTATCGCAAGCTGTACGCTGATCTTCTGACACTCGACTGGTCTTTACTATACAATGCAACTGACGTGAACGAAGCACGGAATAAATTTTACGATATACTTCATTAGCTTTGAATTATATATACCACTTCGTTCTATTCCTACCACAAACCTGTGCTTTCCTTCTTGGTTTACACCAAAGATCAAAGAAACTGTCAAACTTAAATTGCTCCACCACCGCAAATTGAAATCATCTGATTGTGAGGGACGTAGAAACGAGTTTCAACGTTTGAGAAAATTCAGGTCAAATGTAAGACTCCACAACGGCGTTTCCGCTGTTTCCTTGTTAAGGATTGTGCTTCTATTTTCGTAAAAACAATCACGATCCTGGAAGATGTCACAAATTTGTCATGTGTTCAAGATGAGTGATGAAAGTACCGTTAATTATACAGAACCATTGCGATTATTTCAATCTTTGCTAAAGTCAGTGCTTTGAGTCAATTTCTTACAACACCTCTAGGCGTTCCCCAAGGATCTAACTTGAACCTGTACTATTTAATTTATACAGGATGTCCCGTGTCACGATTTTTGGCACATTTGGAATTTTAGGAATTTTTGAAAAATTAATACCTGTTTTTTTCATGCCATTGCCTTAAATTAAAGAATTGTTTAATTTTGTATTGATTATTTCTGATTAGATGTGCTATGAGATGTGTATCAGAGTTTTCCAGAAACACTAATAGCTTTTCCAGGAAAAAATATAAAACTGCCAATTTCCGACCTGATGAAAAGTTTCTTCCATGTTTGAAGCCCTGAAATGTAAAAAATGTACCACGACTTTACTGCCCATTAGCTTAAAAAGTTTTAGATTTAGTGTAGATTTAGGGTCAGAAGAAAAATCGTTTTTTATACTAGAAAAGAAGGTTATAGCTATTTTAATGCCGAAGGGGCTATTTTGTGAAAGTTAATGGTTATTTGTTTGTCTTGTTTCTGATTTAAACTTACAATATACATTAAAAGGTGCAGAAATCTGAGGTATGATCAAATAACCAAGTAACCCAATGTTATAAACATGGCTTCGAACCGGAACTGAACCGAAAACCGAAAAAAAAACGTTATTTTGGTCGGAACGAAAACCGGAGCTGATTTTGTCACCGTAACCAACTTCACTCCTTCGTAACTGTAACTAACTTCACGACTTACTTTCGCTCGTGTTTCTCCCTCACCTGATAATCTTCTGATATTGATTTACTGATGACGTAAGTATCCATGTATTAATTTTTAAAATCGTAATTTGTTCTGTATACTAATAGCACTTGTCTAATGTTTTTTTTCAAGGTTTATTTTTACACGTTTTTGAATTAAACACGGTTTAAAAAATAAAAAATGAGGTTTAAAAAACCGTCAAGTGGGGGATTCCCCTAAAATTAAGACTTAGTGGTTCAGTATATTCGACAATTCGAATAGTATATTCTGCTACTAGGTTGGATTCTAGAATATTCTACACGAGCGGAAAGTTTGCCCACGAGCCGAAGGTGAGTGGGGCGGACCGCGAATGTAGAATATTTTCCACACACAATTTTCTATATAAAATATACACTGAGTATTTTTACACGGTTTTCTGAGGAACCAATCTACTATGTAAAAAAGGTTTTGGTGTATGTTAGTGAGTGAGTGAATATTCCTATACAGGTGTCCCAGAAAAAAAAAAGAAAACACGGAAAAGTTTCCACATTTATTTTAGATTTATCAATTTATCTTGTTTTGGAAACATCAAATAATAAAACACCTACGCTTCCTGTCATTTTATGTCTGACAATAGTCCGACATTTTATTGGCACTGATTTAAACTGACGGCAGCAGCAGGTGTTTTATTATTTGATGTTTTCAGAGGGTACCTAAATTGATAAATCTGAGGAAAATGGGACTTTTTCGTGGTCTCTTTTTTCTGGGCTACTCTGCATTTTTTCATTCAAATATATGTTATGATTATCAGTTGTATAAATTTCACTGGAGTCGACCCATATTTTTCAAAAAATTTTTACAATAAAACCAGATGAAAAATAAATGAACCCGTATATTTTTCTTTCCTGAAATATCCTTCCAAAACTTTGATATTAATTCTTAAAGTTGATGGAGCTATTTTACAAAAAGTAAATGACGTCACTTTTTACCATTACATTGACAAGACTTTTTACCAATGAAATTGCTGTAATCATACAATTTATCATAGAATAATAAGCTGACTGTCAACATTTAACCTAATAACTAACCTTCTGTCAAGCACATAAATAATATACTATGTACTGTTATATACAATGCAATATAATAGGTTATTACTTGATTTATTTGTTTTCCTTTTGGATTTTAGAATGGGAAGAAATAAGACAAATACTGATATAAGATATTTTGCACAGAATAATGCCCTTACATGAGTTTACTCATTAAGTATTTTATTCTTCACTAGCACTTATTTGGATCAATATATAAATGTATCTTGCTAATCACAACCTAATGTCTACAACTAAACTTACAAATTTTAAATTAAGTAACTACATGAAACTACCAATCTATCTCGAAGAAAACAAATTACTTTACAAATCGATGAAATTATGCCTTAATGAATACTATCGATTGCAGCTAATTTCGGTCACTACAAATAATGTTTTTATGTTCACTCAACAGTACAACTTAATGGATGGATCTACGGATTGAAGATCCAGAGACAAAAATCAGCTGATAGTTTCCATTACAAACTCTATAATTTTCTGTGCAGCCTCAAACAAAGCTAACCAAACCAGCCAAAAAGTAGTGATGAGATAACTGCTCAAAACCAACTTAAAATAAACGCCAAAACAAGGCCACCATCTGTCATTTTCTGATAGCCAGGGAGGATAAGTTGAAGGGAAAACCAAGGAAGGTCATCAAACTCCCCGAACACGAATTAAATTAATTCGAAGGCTTAGAGTTAGAGGTTGGTATTTTGGCTGCAAATGTCCAACAACCATTCTTCGAATCTAATCTCTTGTTCAGTTTTGTGTAGAGGTGTGATCGACACAAAACACTAAATTGCACATGCCTTGCACAAACCTTGCACAAGATTTTGTCTCTCAGTGTTAACTGAAATTAATGGGATTGACTGAACAAACAAGTCGAGTTTAAATACAAAGATTTCGTAATAAAGCACACTAATATACTGATTAGACTAGATTTGGCTGCTTTGGCATATAGGATAATGAAAAAGTAGGATAATAAGAACGTTGTATCATGTTGTACTCTCAAAAAACATTCACGAGCAACTTTGCAGCTGCGCAGTGCGATTATTTCGACAAGATGCATGCCCTTAAAAGTAAGATGCATCTTTAGCTCGTTCGAGCGGTCGCACCGTTGGAAAGCAGATAGCGCAATTAATTTGCACCCGCAACACGATGACTGTAGTCGCAACAATAACGGCCCTAAAACCGTTCTTTATACGCAACGTGTACAATTTGTTAAAACTGCTCCCTTTTACGGCCGAGCCGGTTTTACGGTCGGTCGTTCATTTCGTAAAAGAAACGCGCGCATTCAAAGGATCACAAGTGGCACAGCGGCGGCAGCGGTGGCCTAACGTCTATTCAAGAACGTAGAATAGTTTTTATTGCCTCTGTGTATTCGCAAAATGCAATTCCTAGATTTAACGATCAACTTATGTACGGTCGGTTTAAAACCGGGCATAAAACTACCACCGGCAGACAAACGATCGTGCACCCAGGAACCATTCATTTATATAGGGCGCAGTTATGCCACCGTGCGAGAGAATAACTTTAGAACGTGGCCAGACTCGGCGCTGCCGGAGGACCGTCTCACGGATAAGGGGCAACGCGACAATGAGTGAACGCGTTGCGTAGTAGTCGTTGCGGGCGAATTTTTTTATTACCTCCCTTTGTTGGCCAGGCACATGGTGTACATGGGTTACAAGGTTGTGCCCCACTGCGCTTTCGGTTCATGCCATACGCGGAGTTATGGTAGTGAAAACGAAACTATTGTCGAGTGGCCTCTTTGTTTTTGACTGAACACACAGGAGTTCAAAAGCTACGAAAAAATATAGCTAGCAAAATGACTTTAAAGGTCTTGTATTACACCACTTCCTTTTAGCAAAACCAAGGTTCTAGGTCTGAAAATCCAAATACAAAACTATCATCACAATTTGCCCAATTGTCACAAATTGCCAATTGACCCAGGATTTTTCAATCCCCCAAAATAATAAGAATTCCGGGAGATTTACTCTGCGAATGAGGTGGTGATTCTAAGTAGGAGCTTCTCTTGACTTAAATCCACCCACACCAGCATCTTAGATTAGAGAAGAGGTCCCAACACAGATTTCTGGGGTACTCCAAATATAACTTCAGCTACCCGAGAATTTACACCATTAAGGTTCACAATTTGTTTACGAAAACTATAGCTTTGCAAACTATCCGGATCCCCAATCTTTGGAATTGGAATAACCAGTGCACACTTCCACTGGTCTGGGAATACTGAGTTTTCCAAACAAACATTAATAATGTGACACAGATACGTGAGAACGAATGCCACATTATGATCGTTTTAAGGCTAATTTCATCAGCATCAACAGCATTAGTTTTAATGGCCATTAAAATTTCTCATAGCTCTTCTACTGTATTGTCAAAGAAAAAAAAAGTTCATCAGTAATTTGGGTAATTTGGTAAAGTCTTTTTTCCTTGTAAAACCTCGTGAACTCAACATCCCCCGATAAATACGTTTGAGCGGATAGGAAAAAATCAATAATAATCTGACCTATTTTTAATTATACCCAATGATCTAAAATTCCGCCATCTGTAGATCTGTAGAAGGTGATCCAAGTAAGCCTTCTTTTCTCTACGAAGTGATGCATTCGTGAAATTTCTTAATTGTCGTGTAATACTGAAAATTTGCTGGATTACGACTTTTTCGAAATTTAACATACGCGTCATCAGGTAGTTTTATTGACAACTTAATTTTGTCAGTCACCCAGGGACAGAATTTTTTACGCAATGTAATAATACGAATAGGTGAATGAAGATCAAAAAGGGAAAGTATTTGCTGGTTAAAAAAGTCCAACTTACCAGATGCATTATCAAAATGAAGTAATATATGCCACGGAATTAATTCAAGATCCCTCGAGAATAATTCATAATCAAAATGATTAAAATCTCTACAAGTAATTTTTTCAGGTGGGGGATTGGATACGCCTCCATAATCGAGTACTACAGCTATCGGACTATGGTCAGAGATGTCATGAATGGGTATCTTTATAATTGATGCATCGTCATTTATCAAAATATGATCGATTATTGTAGAACTAGTTTCAATAACCCTTATGGACCAATCAAGATATCCAAGAATTAGATTTAGATGCCTTGACCTCTTTTGGGAATAATTGAATAACGATATATATGCAAAACCCGAATGACGAGTTTCTTATGTTAGGTGCCTGCAACATTATTCCGACATTGTTTTGGAATCGAACGCCTGCGTACGATTATCTGTTGAATTCACCTCCTACTGCCGCAAAAAAATTGCTTTTCGACTGTAGGAACCATTTAAATTTATTCCAATTTAAACATTTGAAAAATATTAATAACAGAATACAGGACCCATTATTTTGTAGTCGATTAAGCGTGTGCGAATATATGTTAATGAATCTTCAATATTGATTTTTATAAAACACATACGGTGCAATATAACGTGTGGAAAAATAAATTTCCATTTGGAGTAAGCTTTGAAAAAAAGACACGTCTTTGATTGATCCGAACTGACATTAGAGGTCATTTTAAAGAATTATTAATGACAATCCTCAAATTAAAGAATATTAATTTGTGACCATTTATTGTGTTCACAATGGTTTTCACTGTAATTCAAAAAGCATTCATGTTAGAAGCGTATTTTTGTTCTGGAAACAAAATTGATGACGATTGGCATTATTCAATAGAAAGTTGTATGAGAGAATTCTTTCGGCTTATCTTTGGGAGCACCCTCCCAAAAGTTGCCAATTAGTTAGAAAATGATGGCGAGGTTTCAGCTCAATTGAATAATGTTAACCTAATGTTAACCTGAATAATGTTAACTTCAAGGCCTCATCGAGGTCTTGAAGTCTTGAAAATAGGTAATTTTTGGCGAAAAATCGCAGTTTTTCCTTCATAAAATGAAAACCATTTTTCCTAGAAACCTGATTTTTGTCTCATTGCATAGAACATGTTGTTGTCTTGAACTTTTCCTCTCATCAATTTTTTGCTAAAACTTAGATTAATGTTATTTAGCATTTTTCAGGTCAGCTCATGATTCATATCCTGCGCAGACAGCTGTTTCGTAAACAACTGAGCTTATCAAAAACAAATTCACAAATTCCGATTTAGAGGGAGCTGTTGTGCACTGAGATGGAAAACTGCTTCCATATATTTTAAATAAAGAAAATGTTGAGAGGGTAGCGGTTTTAATTAGTTGTGAGGATGAGGAACAATTGATAAGCATTCCTCAGCTTGAAAACTAGTATGGGAATTACTCAGGCAAAAGTTGTATTTTTAGCAATTGAAGAGTGGAGGGCAGTTGGAAAAGTCCAGGCAAGGTGTTTTGATATCACTCTGAGGAACCTGTGTTTTGCTACAGCAATCATAGAGCAAAATCTTCTGTATTTACCATGTCGTCGCCATATTTTAGAAGTTATTCTGAAAGCAGTTTTTGATTGTAAATTGGGCACAACCACTGGTCCTCAGCCAGATATTTAAAAAAAATCAGACTGAGTGGTCTTAGCTGGATAAGGCAAAGTACAAAACTGGTATTGAAGATAAAAATAGTAGATATAGAAT
>JAWQRJ010004305.1:0-11174 GCA_033557515.1 Diorygopyx duplodentatus
AATTTCTTTAGTAATATATCTTATTTGGTAATTTATGTCTGGGTTAATGAAGTGTGAACATTATCGCATAAGTCTAATTATGAAAATTCGATTTTCCAAAAAGTTGCTGCGGTTTCATAATTTTTACGAAAACATTCAATGTCTCTAAAACTATTAAGTTTAGGCCTGGCAAACGTATTGCGAAAGTTGTTGAACATTGAATGTAGATTAAGAAAAAAAAATTGAAATTGGGATCATTCCATCTAAATTAACAAAGAGCTGCCAACTTCCGGTATAACCGGAACCGCCAGCTCATTGAATGTATTTTTTATCATTTAGTTCCCTTCCTACCATATTTAAATCCAAAATTTCCAAGACTTCTAGCTTTATCCCTATTTATATTCCCCATATATTTCTAATGAACGGTCTACGGTAGACATCCTGTATATTATCGCATTTTTTAATTCCTTATCGAATTTATGTTCAATTTTATTCAACATATATTTGGCCAAAGACGCACCGTTTAAAATTTATTGTTTCTTTTTACAAAAAATTACATTTGTTACACATAGCGGTTAATAATGTAAGCCCTGTTAGGGTTCATTTCAGCAAAAAGTCGAGAATTTATGGTCGATTTTATTAAACACATATTTGGCCAAAGTCGCACCGTTTAGACATTTGAGAGATTTAAGAGAGTTATTAGAAATTTAAGCTCTCTTATAATTCGTTTAAAATAAATGTTACAGTAACTCCACTTCCCAGTGATATAACATTACTTTAATACATACAGGTGTCGCATTTTTTTGAGACAATTTGCAACTTTAGTTCCATAGCTAGACATCCTGTATATTATTTGACCTGTATTTGCTTAATTCGGGACAGTAATGCATACATTAAGTTAACCTAAGTTTATTGCATTACTCACCCATTAAAATTTTAAGAGCAACACGTAAATCGATCAATTTTTAGCAAGAAGAAGTATTAGCGGTTGGACACCAGTTTCTTATTTCCTAACAAACTTTTTCTTCTGTACCACTACACCGAAGCGAATTATTAGAAAAAAAATCAGTTAGTAATAGTTAAAATGACTGTGCTGCTCTCTCGATTTGCTTTATAATTTCAAATAATATCATTATAACCTAAAAATGTAAATGCGCAATTGCGAATGACCGGGAGCGTTATTTTCAATTTTAGATTTTGTCTAGTATTGTTGCAAAAATATAAGATAAGTGAAAAATATTTTAGTAGTGCAGAAACGATTTATTAGCGTAAAAACAATAATCTCTGATTATTGTTTGTTTGTTTGACAAATTTATGTATCGAGTGCGCTTTGAACAACTGGGTTGCCATCAATTGTGGTGAAAAAATAAAATTTCTAGTTTATTTTAGGAAATTTTATACACAGTTGGTACTCAAAAATTATACGATGGTCAATTAAGTATCCATCTAAAAGCATTGAGTGTCAGACCGCTGAAAAGTATTACCAAAATTCAAGCAAGGTAAGAGAAAGTCGTGTGTGTTTTTCACATCAGTTGATTTTACAAAGAAATTACATTTTTTTAACATAGAGGTCATGCCATCCCTAGCATTTTTAAATTCGTTTTATCAAAAAGATATTTCAAATAAAAATTATATGATTCCTTGCCGAATTTATTGTGGATTTTATTAAACATATATTTGACGTGATTGTTTGATATTTTTGCAAATAAAAATTACATTTGAACAATACAATACAATGAAACCTATATTAATAAAATGTCATTTTTATTTGCAAAAAATGTCAAACAATAAGGTTAAATATATGCTAATAAAACCCAATTTAAAGTCGACAAGGAATCAAATATAATTTTTCACCTACTAAAATGTTAATAGGTGAACAATTGTTCGATTTTTAGCAGGGATGCTCCTGTCACATATGTTTCATAAATTTAGAAGAATAAATTTAAGGCAAGCGAAAGTCGTGTGAGTGCTTCACGCCAGATATTTATGCTTTTTTTGCTGCCAGATAATAGGCAGATGATAAAAAGGAACAGTTTCCCTCCTATACAGATGATAACGGACATAAAGCTAAACTTACGGTTTAATTTTATACGATTATGTAAGTCAGTTTCTCGGATTTACTGTAAATAAATTTACAGAGTGGGCGACTTACTTTTACTTTAAATTTGAAGAAAATGCTATCAAAATGCTATGATCAAAAATTTATTACGCACAACTCATCAAAAAAAAAAAACCTCAATAAAAAGTACTAATTTGTAAATTCAAATTAAATTTGAAACGTTCGGCTTACAGCACAAAACTTTAGAGTAACTGTACTTCTCATCCACGCCTACATCCCCTTAAATTAAATCCCATTAAATTGTGATAATTAAAGTTTTCAAACGCCCTAGTCTAAAGCACAGGTTACACTAGTAATAATATTGTCTTTGTCATTCCACATCACTCGCAGCTTATTGTTGTTTCAATCCATGGTCATTTCTACTGACATTGAAGAGTAGTGCTTACAATAGCGGGCAAAATTTTACAATCTTACAATGCCGGTATTAATATCGACATTAGTATTAGTATTATTTACTTATCAGATTTTTATCTAGTTATATAACAGGTACCTTTATAATATCTTTATAAGTAGATAAATAGATAAAGTAGATAATTGGGAAGTATAATAGTCCTAAGGTATGACCGGAAAGGTTATAATGATCCTTTATAGAGTATACGTGTGTTCCATTTATCTGTATTTATTTGATAGCGGCTAAAAGATTAGAGATGTAAAAAAACTTTATGTAGGGAATCGATTCAGTTTATTAAACTGTTACAACAGAAAAAGTACTACAAGGGTGTTACTTATAACTAAATAACTTACCGATTTAAAAAAGATAATAATTCTACTGTAGTTGGTTCAGTGCAGTAAATGTGGGTTTTTACAAAACACTATAAAAATCAAGCCTAAACCAGTGAAACGTTTCTGTCGCATTCTCCACAGATTAAAACCCTGGAATGGTTTTCTCTTTAAAGTGCTCTTTCTAACCGTTTAGCCGGGCCAAATTTATTTAACAAAAATCATCAAAAGTATAAATAACCTATTTTCCCTCGTATGTACTCTGGATAATGATTGCTGTTGTAGAATTAACTTATTCGAATATTCACTTCTGGGTCTGGTGTTTATATTTGATTTTTTTCTAAAGTTCTATTCGTTTGAATAAGAGTAACAGCAGTATTGCACAAAACTTCAAAACATACAAAAACCGTCAAACTTTGTGTATTCTGTGTTTCTTCAGTCTACATTTGTTTAAGAAATGGGTGATGCTGTGAACTAATTGCTAAATCAAGATGGGTGAGGGGTGTTTCCGTAGAGTTGTCTGGAGTCCTGGCTTGTGGTATAAATCGTCTGCATTCAGAATAATTTATGCCCATGATTTAGGTCCTTTTGCCTGTATATTGTATTTGCCTGTTTCCACCTAAATCACAAAATATCTTGTGTAAATCTTCATTTACAAGTAACTTTTCGTCCAACGTAATCGCAGATTGTACAATCACGCCGATCGTTACTTTACCAGTGATATCAACGGCAGAAATCTCAATTTTACGTACCTTCAGTCGGCATTACGTAACGCTTACACGATGCATCACCATCTAGGGAACCGCGAGCGCGCACCGAATTTGGCGTTTAAATTTTTTAAAAGGGAATTTCCTACCGCCGACCGGGAAGCGATAAAAAATATAATAGAAATAGTTGGGCGTCCGCTAGTTGGCTCCCATAAAGATCTGATTTTCTAATTAAACGGTGGAAATCCTCCCTGACCAATAGGAGACATCGCTAATTAACCGGACAGACGCTATCCAACCGTAGATCGCACACTCGATATGGCGAAATTATTTCACTTGTCGACGTCGCGTTGCCTTAACTTCGATTAATAAACAATATGTATTCCAGTTATATGGCGAGCGATTCTTGCTTAAATTGCGCAGTTCATTACCGGCTCGTAACAATTTTTAGATTTCGAACGTGATAAGTGCCTTCTGCGGACTTTTCTAGCTGTTCCGCGTGTTTGCCTTTTTTTTTATTTTGCGGTGGAGCCTACGCTGTTTTACGATTCCGCACTAATTGCGTTACGTTCGTTTCGATCGTAACGCACCAGACAGGTTTCTAATAAACCCAATTCTAAGGCGGCAGGCGTAACTGTTATAAACAGGCAATTATACAAAAAGATGATGCTGCTTAATTGAAATCTTAATGAATACCGTTAATTAAAGGAGTAACACTTCATTAAAAACCGATATACTTGCACTTTGATAACTACAAGTTTGTAAATGAAAAATCCAATCCAACACTGTTCGATGTTCAAATTCAGTAATAATTACTAGAAAATAACATTTAAAGTTAACATTTTTCTGGGACACTACTTATGTTAAATTACATGGAACAAAAGTGTGAAATGCCTCTTTTAACTTGAAAACAGGTGCATAATTGTTATATATAAGTTATAATTCTCACGTTCGCACTTACGTTTTTAAAACTAATTCAAAAACGTATTGAAGGAAAATTATCTCAATTTGTTTGCTTTGTAGTGCAGTACAACGTTATATAATGGCGTGCTAATAACAACTGAATTGCAGTGACACGGGGCAGAGCTCATTTATACAGTTTCATTATCGTATGCTGAATGGACACTTTTATCTGTTGATTCAGCAATCTCTCGGTACTTTTCAAAAGTTATCATTGTCACCAAACAAGCATTACTTGTGTACATACAAAATGATTCCTTACTCAGAAACATTGAAGAAAAGAACATTCGTTGGTTCGGACAACGGAAGCGCTGCTTGAATACACCCTGTAATTGCTGATTGGATACATTACAAGGCAGGAGAAGTTTTGTTTACAGATTTTTCAATTACCATCAGGCACACGGCGCACGCATACGATCATAACCGACTTATGTAAATCCTGGACATAAATCATCCATGAGACACGTCCCGTGCCGAATGTTATTAAAATAAATGACCTCCCATTCGGACCCGGGAGACAAAACGTGGAAGTCGCAGAAAGAAAGAGAGAAGCGCGTACGTGTGTGTGCAAGAAGCATCCGTTAAAGAAGGACACGGGGACGTAGTGTTTAAAGCGCACACGGAGAATTATGTAATATAAGAATGACTGTAAATTATCGTCGCGGACGGCAATGCGCGAGGAGTGTAGCCCGGGTCCTCTTGAAACGCTATCTTTGCATTAGGCGACACAAGTAATGGCTTGATGGACTCGTAACTTCCTCGCCCTGTCATGTTCACGCACTCGCCTCGAAGATTAATTTATCGCCAGCGACACCTGCCTGGCACCATTACGAAGTAAAGGTACGGTGAATAGTAGGCGTGACGCGCACGAAGTAGTTTGAACAAACCGCTATACAAGCGGGTATTTAAGGGGATCGAAAATTACGTATTTTCATCATAAGTAATTTAATGGAAACTAACCAGGGAAAGAAAGAAAGCATGTATTTATTTCTTACTTACAAAAATACATAAACAGCCAAATATTTGTAAAAGGGCACCCTAGATGCATAAAATCTGCGTTGTGTATAATGTATAAGTAATATACCAGTGTTTGACACTAGCAGAACAAAAAAGATAATTTTCTTCAGTAACTAATAGTACTGGAAGCTGGTGAATGTCTAATTTCCTGTTTTTATAAGCCGCACAAAACTCTTCTTAGAATCTCCATTATAAATAGCTCTAGTATTTAAACAAAAATAATTGAGAACATTTACTCACAAGCAGTCAAATACACCAGTGATTGACACTTGAAAATGAAAACGTACCTGTCTTTGACATTACAAGTACCAGTCTTTGACATTTTTTAACGATCTGCTGAAATATAGTAGTATACTTACTGAAGGAAAGAACTAATACTTGCAAATTAAGCTTACCAAAAAAATATACATAAAATAGTAAAAAAAATAATTTAATATGGTAGACAAAATAAATCAATATCAGTTCCTATAAACGAATAATAAGTTAACTTGCAGAGTTTTATTGTTTTTGTGCCAAGTAATGCTTGAAATTTGTAATAATTAGAGTAAAGCAGAAGTGAGAATAGCCAGACAAATAACTTAAGGTGAACTGCTTAAAGACACTGCTGATACATTGATCAATTCTTAATCAGTTTTTATGAAGACATTTTAAAAGTTGAGTACAATTTATTTTGTAAAAATAACTATGATAAAACAAACATTTTAGACCAAAGATAAAATACATTATAAATAAGTTCTTTTGATTGGTCACATAATTAAACTTTTTCATAAATATCAACTGGTTTATTAAATACATATTTCTGTCTAGCTCCAGCCGACACAACTTTAGGAGATGGCAGATTCCCAATAATACCTTTTTTATGTACAAAACCAACTTCTTCTTCCACCAATTTAAAAGTTTTTTATCCTCCTTTGTAAATTTCAAGCTCACAACTTCTATTTCATTTTCCTCAGGAAATATACACAGAATTATAGAAACATATCTATAAAGAGTGCATTTGCGCTTGCCACCTTTAAATTCAACTAAAACATAATCTCCTATATTAATGTTGTTACAGTCAAATAATTCACATGTATCATTTTCTGCACTGCCCTCGAATAAATTTATGTCATCCTTACTGTCACCATGTTCAACCCATTCTTTTGTATCTCCAGAAATTAGACTTGTTTATCTTTTTGACTTTGTTTTGTGTATTTTCTGTAGCTCATTTTCTTTCGTTTTTTCGAGTCTAATTATTTTTCTTTTTCTCTTTGTTCCTTCAACTTCTCTTCTGTTTTCTTTTGATGGTATTCCTGCCAAGCCTCGGATGTTATTACTGACGGTATATTTTCTTTAGATTTTCTTTTCTTTGAAAGCTGAGGATCTGGCCAAAATAGAGCTCGTTTAAATGGTAATGGGATATTTTTTGGAAAGTTACATTCATTTAATTTCGGAGGTGACGTATATATTGTGGTTGGAGTTGGTGGGATTTTTGGATGGATGGTTTTATAGGCACTAGTTGAAGGAAAAGGACTAGTGTTATGGTTTTTGGAAGGCTGTAACTGAGCATGATTGGTTTCATTTTCCGAAAAATTTGTGGTTGTAATAAAATATTGACATTGGTTTCTTCTTCTTCATGAACAACTACATCATTTAATACAATTGAGTCTTCATTGTTGGAGTTATTTTCATTCCTCACTTCAAGTTGGTGCTTTGTATTTTTCCACAAGTAAAACAGTGACGTGTCTTCAGAAGGACCAGTCCACAGATCATGATTGTAACTTGTAGCGAAAGTTGTTAATGTCTCTTCTGAAATATTTGATTCTATGAAGTGTAAATCCTCTTTCAATTTTCAAATTCTGTTTGAACTTTGCCCATCCAATGCTGGTTGTCTCAGCACGCGTGATTTCTTTTCCTGTAGCAATCTTGTTAAATTTAACCTTTTCATCATTAAATGAACAATGACCGCAGACTTTGAAGCCATTTTTATAAGTAGCTTCTGTAATATGATCAATACATTTATTCAACATTAGCGCAAAGTTTTTTTTTTTGAATTTATTCCCAAGGTGCTCCAACCTCCATTTCTTAGCTTCTTTTCTCCACGTTGCTTTAAGTAGATGAAAAACAGCTGCATCCATTGGTTGGAGTAGATGTGTTGAATTAGGGTGCAATGAGATTAAAATTATATGTGACACATGACCATCGATAAAAAACAAAATTGACTGCTGAATGTGTTATTCGTTCAACCAAGATAAGAAAAGAAAAGAAAAAGATATTTGTTGTATTCATCAAAAATAGGACCACACATTCGGTCACTTTCAGACTTACCAATTCCCCGTGAAGGGGGACACTAACTGCTATGTGGCTAGGAATTCTTCCATAAGAGAAGAATCATAGGCGGTGCAACGTCCCCTGCTGGATCCGTAGTAATTAGTACAGTCAGGTTTTCTTTCTCATCAGTGTTACCTGCTGAGTAAACATTTTCCACCCCCTTTCTTGTAATTACTCTGTCTACTTTTGGCTGCAGAAAAAATGCAGACTCGTCTACATTAAACACTCTTTTGGGATATTTAGTTATGTCCAGCAAAGATTTTACCTCCAGATAATTTTTAATTTCTTCAAACCAGAGTCTTATTTGTATTCCAGTCACTCCAGATCGAGTAGAAGTCAACTTTGAACAATTCTTTCGCTTAACTCAGGATGTCTCTTCAAAAATGCTTGATACCACTTTCTGCCCGGACGCTCGTCACTAAGTGGATTGGGCCTTTTCATGTCTTTAATTATGTGTTCAACACTATCAAGTAACAGTTAATAGGTCTACATTTATTGGATACTGCAAACGAGCAACATTCAGTAACCACTGTTTGAGAATCTGTTCCTCATCTGTGGTAAGCACCGTAGGAAGTTCAAACCGGCATGTAGTTGGAGATGACCGCTGACTTTGTACACTAGAGTTACCCTTGGTACAGCAAACTCTTTCGCCGCAGTAGCTGCTGGAGTTCCCCACATTCGTCAAAGAGTACTTATGTTGGGTAAATTTTTCATTTGTGTATTATCTTTAAAATATATTTAATATACTATAGAATGATAGGATAGTGGATTCCCTTTCCAGACCACTGTTGCATAACTGGAGTGAGGTTGCACCAAAGCATTACCGTAAAGAATGTACTAGAATCTAATACCTCCCTCAAATCATATAACCGAGATATAATTTTTTTTTGAAACTCAATTTCGATGCCGATGTATTTCTGTATACTAGCTTGCTTGTTTCGTATCTCTGCTCCCTGTCAGTCATAAATAGTCATACTACATTTGGCTCGAGGTCTTCCCAACCTGCAACCAACAAGACCGAATCATCAGTAAAGGCTGAAATGTTCAAGAGGGAACTGAAGTAAATCATCTATATACAGAAGAAATAAGATGTCCCTCGTGGCAGTCCTATGATTAGGGACCTTTCTGTGCTTAGAGTACTTTATTTTAACAACTTACAGTCGTTTAATAGAAGGAGTCCTCAATTCTGGAATAAATTTTGCCCCTCAATCCCATTTTACGTTTTAGGAATGTTAAAGTTGTGAATGATGTTGTCTATCAAACACCTAATGACTGTTTTTGTACTTAATCCAGTTCGAAAACCAAATTGGTTTCATATCAAACTTTATTAATCTCTAAAAAAAAACAATTCTGGTTTTTAAGCATTTTTGTACAATTTAGAGAAGTTGTTGGTCAGTGAGATCGACCTATAATCACTACACTCCTATTTGCTATCCAATTTATGAATTGATATTACCACAGAAGTTTTGAATTGTTTCGCTAGGGCAGCTGCTTTAACGAAAAGATTAATAATATGTGTTAGAATGTTCAGAAGAAGTGTCTGGTACTCTTTTATTACTTTGCTAGTTATACCATATGGGAATGTGGAGCTTGTATATTATATATAGTTCATTTATATATTTAACGAGTTCATTACGTACCGTAAAGTTGCTGTCAACTTTCTAGCATAACACTGTGGTACACTTTCAGCTAGTTTTTTACCAATATTAGTAAAATAGCAGTTCATATGATCTGCAATTTCCTGTTCAGTATTTTCTTACCTGTAGAATCAGTTATTGAACTGACCACATAATTATGAATAGAATGTGTATTACCACCTGTATCGCCAATAACCTTCCATAAGATTATTGTTGACATTTTTTATTTCAGTTTTATAGTAATCATATTTTGCTTCAATTATAAGCTTCTGTAAATAATTACGAAAATCCTTAAACTCCTCCCTCTCAAGTTTATCGGAGTACATCTTTTTTAAATGATTAAAAAAAGGTATTTTTAGTTTATTTTTTTCGAATTGTATTACTCCGGTGAACTAATTCAATCGCTTGTTCAATTGCATATCTTATGCACAAGGAGAGATGTAAACATCAGTGATAAGAAATTAAAATTGATAAATAAAAATGAAAAGGAAAAGCTAGTTCTATTTTACATATCTCATAGCTCAGGATATGAGTATAAATCTTCTAGCTTGGTTATTCACTGAATATTCACCTCAGTATGGACGTAAATCGATCCACTCCAAGTCCAGACGTTAGAGTTTTTACATTTTGTCCTACCCTGCTCCAATGATGTATTTTTACTTACCTTCACCTTGAGTACTTTTCTAATGCTTCCCTTAAGGGGAACAGAAAACCTGCCTAATTCCTAAGTCTTTTAAGTTTTAAGTCCTTAGTGTAAGCTTTCGTATACTAAACTATAATTACCTACGGTGACAATAAAAATTAAGAAACGTTAATAGCAATCAATTATTAAATCAATTAATTATTTACGATTAGGTAGGAAAGTAGATTTACATAAAAGCAGTAATATCACCAATCAGGGAAGAGATTATCAAAAATAATACCTCAAACGGTACTATAGCAAGAAATCAATGAAGCTGTCATTTATGTTGATTTGCATTAAAATAAATCATCATACTACATCATCAAACACATTAAAATTTGTCAAAGGTCATCAGAAAACATTACAACGTACAAAATTACTTTATTTTTTTGGGTTTAAATATATACTGATTAGTAAAAAGATATAGTTTCATTTATATTTTTATATTACATTGAGTTATCTTATCAGTGAGGGAAAGATTCTCAGGGTGGTTAAGTTAAAGAAAACGTTAATTGGTCGGTTAAGAGTTGAATGAGTAGGAGTGGAGAAATGTATTCACAAGTGTATCGAATAACCGTTGTTGACAAAGATGTCGCCGAGCCTCTTAAATAGGAATTGGAATTGTGGTAGTTATTACCGGAAATTTTTGTTATTCAGTTCCTCATAACCAGAATGGTATTAGTTTTTTGGTATATGAAGTGACAGGGGGAAAAAATAATAAATCTCGCGTACAGGTCTTTCGTGTCTCAATTGAGAGGGGTTGACTGATCTGATTGTGGACCAGTGGATTGATGATTAATGTAAGTCGACATAAATTGTAGCTTAGTTGTCACTTGTTGCTGCATCGTTTGGTTTAGGTGTTATTTTTGGTAATCTCTTCCCTAATTGTAGATATTATTGCTTTTATGTAATTCTGTTTTGCGTTCTTAATCGTAAATAATTAATTGATTGTAATTGACTTAATTTTGTAATACGATTAACAAAAAAATTATATTATTATATATTTATATAATAATATAAATATATATATATATATATATATA
>JAWQRJ010004306.1:0-11173 GCA_033557515.1 Diorygopyx duplodentatus
TCTATATAATTGTTTCCTTGATGATTATTTTCTTCGGTGTTTATGTTTCAATGTTTCTAAATTCAAATATCCTTTTTTGCCACTTCTCCAGTAATTTACTGCCGCCAATTTATAATCGTAATCGATGTCACCCTTCAATACACAATAATCTTCTGCTAAATTTTCGCTTGATTCCTCGTCTTCAATAATATACTGACCGTCATTAATTGTGGTGGATGTGTCGAAGTTTAACACAGTATCGTCTTCAATTTGCATATTATAATCCTCCATACTTTCCATTAAAATTTGTTGTATTCTTTCCTTCAATCTCACTTCTGCTTTATTCACTGGTGTATCGGGAATATTCAAAAAATTAAAAAAGTTTAGTACCAAGGTTACAACGTTAAGTGGATTGATTTGAACCATTTTTTCTGTCTGTTGCTTTGAAATTGAAATCTGCCAAGTAGCCACCACATTTATACTAGACGGACGAGTTAAATTTAATAATTTAATAATTTATCCCCAGTAACTTTGCCGGGGATGGTCTGCGGAGAATAGGAAAAAACACGTAACAAATATTTTTAAACGTATTATATGTATACTTAACGCCGCCAAAATCGATGCTGTAGTTTTTAAATTATTCCAAAAAACTAGGCGTGGTTTACCCCTTTTAACCTACTAGTATATGTGTGATATACCAAAAGAAAGCTCTTCAAAAATGAATATCAGTTTGCATTTACCACATTTCGATAGCAGTTTTCGTTTTCAAAATACAAGGGAATAAACAATTTTTCCCTCAATTTGCAACCCTTATTACTCGCCCAGGGGCTTTTAGGCACGTATAAAAACGTACGTAAACCTTATTTTTATCCATTCTATCGCTGTGCCAAATTGCATCGAAATCGGTGTGTGACACTTCCCTTGTAAGCCATAAAAGTCCTGTTTTGCTTAGAAAAATAAATACCTCTACAGACAACCTGTTCTGTTTGTGATATTACGTTATTAGGCAGTAAGAGGTAGAAAGGTATAAGGAGTCTATGAGACTAACTATATGCGTATTCTAGGGTTAAATGCTATTTATAATATTTGTTTTTGACAAACATAAACCATAAAATTATGGTTCACTTTTAAATTGGGCCACTTGATGTGGAAGAAAGTTTTACACTTTAAAGTTACAATAGGATTTTGTTATTCCTCTAGCGATTGGTGGACGAAAGATAAGTGATACAGAGAAGGATGTTCGTGGCTCTGGGGGTGATATCATTTGTCGCATTTTTATCTCTTGATGATAAGGTTTTTTTTAAGCAAACTCGTTTAATAGTTTATTATTAATTGTTAACAGATGCATGCAGAGTGGAATAACAAAACTTTTTATTGTGATAACTTTACCACCTCGAAATTTTACCAAGAGTGCGGTTTTACAGATTGTATACGAATAAGTCAATAACATGATCCATTAAAAGTTTTATTGTTTATTTTTCGCTTACTTTCTGCTACAGAATCGACCACACAATCTAAACAGATTAGCCATAGAAAAGATACTTGAGTTTTAATAGATTTTAAAGAAGGTGCCAAGTTTTTGTATATTTTATGTTTTACTTTAGGTGCTGCTGCCTTCCGCACTGCATGACATCGTGTGTCAACACCAATCATTACTGTCCGAATTGTGATAACTTTTTGGGAACCTACCAGAGTTAAGCAGATTTTCTTATATAAACTCTTATGTATCCACATTATATATCTTATATCTTACATTTTTATTATACTTTATTAACATCCATAGTACATTATTATAATTAATATCTTTTGTACCTTATCGTATTATACATTTTTTACTTAACATGTTATATTTGTTGTGAAAATAAATAAAGGCGTATCTATCTATTTACTATGTTTCAATTTGTAGTATATTTTGTACTCAAAGAGTGAAGAGTAAGTCAGTAGTAATTATAACAAATTACATGTGTTTTAAGATAAATACTGTAAAGCTTGAAACAACTCCCTGGTCCCTAAGGAAGGTTTCAAAATTTCAAACTACAAAATTTATCTGATAACCGTATCAATCCCGTTGCATTCGATAAAGTTGCATTACTAATTAAGAAAAATGTTTTTCGCGACATTCTTAACCTACAGTTATTATCAGTGCATGTAATTAAATAAAATAAAGTATTGTTCTAATTCAAACAAATTTTAGATACATATCAGCAAACAGTCTTACAGACCTTAGTCCTAAAAATGCGGTGTAGAACTGCAAGACATTGAATTCAACTGAAACTATATTACTTAATTTATTATTAGACCACAACGTCTAAGTCCAGGTCCCAATAGATTTCGCATATTACCTATTCGGGATTATCAGTCAGATATACTAAACAATAAATAAAAAAAGTAAGAAAGTGATAAATGAAGGAGGGATCTAGATTTAAACCACTTACCAGTAAAACCTACTTACCAGGAAATATGAAGTTTCTGAGGAAGTATTAGGAAGTACGGGGAAGTTGGAGGATGTACCGGAAAGCAGGCAGAAGCAGGGATTTGTACATTTACTTCCTTCTATGGGGAAGTATGGGGTAGTACTTGTATAAAGTGACGCTAATATAAAAGTTTTCAATATATCCTTGGTGTAAACAAACCTTCCGGCCATGTGCTAATGTTTACATTTACACTTGTGAAGGTAAAGCCATATTTCTTACTTATAAAATGTAAAAGAAAACAATACTTGCTTTAAAAAAGTCTATAATCTAAATATAATAATAGACTAGCAGATGAATATAATATAATAATATAAGACCACCAGGGATTCATTTATCTAATAAACACATGATGCAAGATTATGTGAGACCAGTACATAAGAAATTGATATATAAGCGACACCGTAGCTCTGTTAATCATGTAGTACCTGGAAGGCCGAGCTCGCTCGGGGTAAAAACAAAACATTTTTGTTTTTGGCCAGCGCGTTCGCTTTGGCAGCACCATCATGTGGTCAAAGGTTAAACTAACAGTCTTCTACCAGGTTTGACGACACAATAGCTCCCTAACTATAATGAGCAGGAACTAATTTTTATATCTTAAAACGATTTTATTGAAGGTCGCGACCTATCTCGATTCCCGATCGATTTCCCGCACCTTAATCTCTGCAAATTCCTGCAAAGTCCTGCAAATGTCACCCACGTTAATGCTTTAGTTCTCGAGACGATGCCCACAAATAAATAAATAATTTAACAATTTTGCCTCCTTTAATAGTATAAGATATTGTTCTCTTGCCTTGATTTCGTTCCACAAAAAAATGTCTTTTTAAGTTACATTTTAAAATTAACACCGCTCTTACGTGAGTTGTAATTGGGCAGTCATGCGGATAATTATTTTCTGAAAGCAAAGTGGAAGATAAAGCCTTTACAACAAAATTTTATTGGTAGAAAACCCGAAAGGACTCTTCTAAATAATAAGCAAGAAGTTGAAAAGGTACGCCCAAGGCAGTAAACCTCAAATTGGAATCTGTGAAGGCAACCGATCAGTGGATTAACTTTTCTCTGTGTCAACGGGTCAACATAGGTCAAGATTTCCAGTGTTTTCTGGGACGCCTCAAATTGGTCAACTCCAAACCAAGCAACAAAGAAAACGGTGAATAAACAAAAGAAGATAACCGACCAACAAAAGAAAACGAATGAAAATTATCCAGTGGATAGTTATTTTCACGACACTTAGTTTCACGTCATATAAATTGTAAGTTATTCTATTATTTACACAATCACGTAAATTTGCCTTTATTTATAGAAGCTGTTGAAGAATTTATGTAAATTTATTCTGACGTATCAGATTTATTAAATCCAATTAATTCTTTTATATATTATAAAAATTATTAAAGGTATATTTGTTAAGGAAGTTCAAGAATTAGTAGCATCCCGTGAGTCAAAGACGTGGCAGAACGTGAAAGCATGTTTAAACTTAAATTATTTAGATCAAAAGTCTGAAGATTGTTTGCTAACGAACATGAAGCAGCTATCGCCTGTTAAAGATGAAAATCCTTATTCTTTTACTCTTTAAAGACTCGTTAAATTTATTATTTACTAAAGTTAAATTAGAAAATATTGAAGAACAAATGAGGGCGACGAAAGCTAATTGATATAAGAAAACGGCATTACAAATTTTCATAAAATTGTTAATGCAATCTAATGATTTTGGTGAGATAACTCATAATAAAAATTCAACAGGTTTGGAAGTCGCTACGGCATATGTACTAAGACAATTGGTTTTATCTCTGTAAACAATCGGCACAAACAAGTTTATCAAATACTCCTAATTCCTAAAATACCATGAACTTTGTTAACTTCAATAATAAACCAACTATATATTCAAAATTTACAAAAGCCATTAAACCAGTAAACCAGTAAATGTACCACAAAGTCAAAATACAATTGCAATTAAACAACGTGTCTTTAATAATACTTTTCAACCAAGTTTTTTTGGTAAAATATTTAGACCAGTTCAAACAAATCGAAATTTTAATTTTCAAAGATATCTAAATGTTCAAAACTTGAAAACGCTCCAATGAAAATTTCGAAAACACCGTATACCAGTGGTTTCCAAACAGTAGCCACGTGTAGTAATGAGCACGCTTTGCTTCGTCCTCGTCTTTCAGTTTTTAATAATTAGAGCAAGAAGGGTCTAACGGTCTGTTCCAGGCTCCAATTTCGTGCGCCATCCTGTAATATTTTTAAGATTTTTGTAATTGTTTTTGAACGACTCTCTGTCGAATAAGCAGTTTCACAGTAATATGTGTTTTATTGGGTAAACTACTCCAAAGGACACCAAAAGTTCACCCCAATACGTTTCCCTAAAGCAAACGGGCCGAAATGTATAACTAGCGTTAACTTTGTGCCATGAATGTTAGCAAGGAAGTAGCGTTACCTATACATGAAATAATATACATCCTGCATACATATGCAAACATAAGATACCCATAAACAACAGATCGTGACTCACTTTGATGTATTTTTACTTACATTCTCTGAATTGTTCGAACCGGAAAAGGGGAACAGATAAGAGAGAGTCTTCACATTTTCACAATATGACTAATATTTGTCATGTAATAAATTAAGAGTAAATTAACAGTAATTCGGTAATAACAATCTTGAATTTGATACACTTATGATTCATAATTATTGTGTACATCCTGGTTCTGACATACATCATGACTCAATATTGTATTTATTATCAGTCCAATGTTCGGAGACATTTACATCGTATCTAACCAATAATGAACATAAAATAAATTATGTAAAACCACTTCATTAGTGTACAAAAATAGGAAAGGAATATGATTAATGATTTTATTAACCCTCGCGAGAGAGAGAGAGAGAGAGAGAGAGAGAGAGAGAGATTTGAAAACTTGATAAGTCAATAAATCTGAAGTAATAACCCCCGTCAAGGGCGTACACTGTATCATAAAAACAATTAAAAATACTAACCCCCGTCAAGGGTGTACACTGTATCATAAGAATATTAAAAACAATTGCAGAAAGGAACGCTGAACGAACAATCAATACAAAATATTTCAATACTTATTTTTGAGTATTGTCAAACCAATAATCGAACTAAAATGCTAACTCACTAATATTGCCAACCCCAATAGAAGAAGTTGCATCATTACTATTTTTATTATAATCTAAATATAACAAGTAGCTATACACATTGCTCAAGTCCTCCACGTCAGATCGCAGATTCATAGAATTAATGGTTTTATTTGTACCTATCATCTCAAAGAACAACCTCTCCCTCAAATTACGTTTCTTAAATAAGATCTTAGTATTGTCAAATTCCATACTCCACGGCATGGAGTAAACCACCCTTGACATTTTTTCTAAAGGTTTTTTTTGTTTAAGATTACTGAGGAAATTATCCATAGTGGTCAATTTGTAATAAGCAATTCTTAGATTGTCAATCCGAAAGATGGAGGATATAGCCTGAGATAACCCCGGCAAGAAAGGAAACTTGTAAACAATTAATTGGAACCTGTAAACAATTAATTCTCGTGGAGTCATATCACGAGGACGATCAGTTCTATTAGTCTGCAGTAAATAAGACAAACAAATGTTTAGGGTAACCATTATTCAGGAAAATACCATTTATCTTGTCTAAATTATTCTTGTGGAACTTCTTGTGAGACAACTTTAAAACTCTATTTTTCATGGCAATCACCACATTAACCTTTTAGTTAATAGGGTGGTTTGAGTGAAAATTAAGGTACCTTCTTTCCCGAATTAGTAAAATTCTCACCGAAATATTGGTTAGATAAAACGTTCACACCAATCAACACCCTTTTCTGTTTGTATACCCAACAATACAACTTCACGATTGTTTTATCAACGAGCAAAAACTTCTTTCTTCGTCTTTAAATCTTATTATTATGATTAGACTTGCTTAGAGAATGCATTTATTGCACTAGTATACAGGATAATAAGAGCACATGAAAATTGTCGGTGGAAAATAGTTTTACAAAATGGCCAACGAAATAAATACATATATACATTTGTACACCTACGTGTATCTACATATCGTCTTGCAGAAAATACTTTCGCTGGTATGCGGTCAGATGTACATAAAAAAGGACTTTAAAAAAACGAACTGTGTTGCAATCATTTTTATGCTGAAGAATTTTATCATCACATTATTTAATAAAATAATTTCCGGGAAAAATTATTGCGACCTGTACTGCCGACCAATATTAACATTATCGACAATATTAACATTACGGAAACATTTCTCTTAGGTATTTGCACTTTATTACTAGGAATGAAGGAGAAAACGCACACAAGTGCTGCGTTTCTGTTTCGTCATAGTTTAAATTTTCTGCTATTGCAACAAAATTAATAACTACCACTAAGAGAATAACAAATAAAATATAGCATAACATAAGTAAAAGATAACAAAACAAGTAAAAGTATGAAAATAATTGAGTGGGTGTGGATCACTCACACGACTTTCTCTCACACCCGACCTTGAACTGGTGCGACTTTGGGCAAACAAATATTTAAGTATGTGATATGCGAGTACCTCAAATGATACTTTAAATGTCCAATAATATATACTATATAACTTCTAAACGGTGCGACTTTGGACTCACTATTCATCGGGCCCCCATGTATTGACAACAACTTTTAAACAACCAAAAAACAAAATTTTACATAATTCATTTAAGTTAATTTTTTTTAAATTTTAGTTGATGTATCCCGGTTACTTAAAGCCTTAAATCTGTTGGGGAAACGAAACTCAAACTATGTTGGATTCTGGACACAGAGGGACTTGCGTTGTCTGCAAGACTGAATGGGAAATACCCTTTCGGCTACTACGGATGGAGGGGTTGACGGAGGTGGAGTTGATCCAGGTTTATAACACCATTGCAACGTTTACTTTCTTCTACTTTTTTACCTGAAAGTGTAAGAGAGTATTACATTCGTTAAAAAAATTTCTGTGGTGAGATTTTGATATATCTTGATGAACTATATTAATAACATGAAATATAAATCATGTATTTTGATGTAGCTAACAATAAATAGAAAATATAGTGAAAATTTGAATTATTTTTATTAATTTTAATGAATGGAAAATTTTAGTTAGGCTAAACTAAGACTAATAGTGCCATTTATGGCAATTGTCTGTCTAAACCACCCATCTGTTTGTCTGTACGTCCGTATATTAGGAACACTTTTCCTATTTCTATTTATTTTAGACAAAAAAATGTCTAATAGTTTCATTGTTTCAAATGTAATTTTTTGCAAAAAAATGTCAATAACTTTTAAACTATACTGTGTGTCCCAGGTTAACGTGAATAAAATTACTAAAATGGTTATGAAAAAAAATTCAAAAACCCTTGGAGAACCAGGCCAACTTTGTTTTAAAAAAATTCTAATTATTTTTTTAACTTTAAATGTCCAATAACTCTTAAATGTTGCAACTTTGGTCAAATGTATATTTAATAAAATAGACCATCAATTCTACAAGGATCCCAAAAATGTAACGATATATAGGGTGCCCCGTTTAAAAAACTCAAGTTGCATAGCGTCTAGAAGAAATGGGAACTTTTATTGGATTTTTTTGCTGAAATGGACTCTAAGAGAGCTAGGATTCGCATTACCGCACCATACACACTACATTGGTAAATCTAAAAAAAAAAAATTTCATAATAAATATTTTATTATGAAATTCAAGAGCAAATTGAATTGTTTCTGTAGAAAACAAATGAATTACACCTTTGATTTAAATTAGATGTTTGAAATATTCACTATTTGCTATTTTACAACCACCAACTCTATGTTGAAATTCTGAAATAACATTTTCAATCACTTTTGTAAAAATTTTGTTATTAAAATTTAACATATTTTTTTATATAATTTTTTTCATAGCCATGTTAGTATACTAAAATCTAACAAAATTCATATAAAAATTAGCGGTTACTTGAAAAAATTGTTGATGGTAATCCAAATGTCATAATCAAAACATAAATTGTAAATATTTGAAATTTTCTTTAAAATGTGTATTATAAAAAAATCAACGGGTTCGAGAACACCGCCATAGCCGCACATTTTCCAGCTAAAACTGGAGAGTATTTTTTATTTTTTGCGCGATGGTGTTTTTCGTTACTTATGAAAGGAGTTGCGACACAAACAGTAAGTTGATATTACCGAACAGTTAATTCCTCCAACAACAAACATAAGCGCCGTACTCAAAACAGTACAACTTATCGATAACTGGTATAATGTCATGCAAAAAATAGTATACAATAAACGTTGTTGTAGACTTTCGCGGCGGGTGTGCATACTTCTTGGCACGGTTCGCGAGGTTGGTTCGGTTTATATGGGGAATGAGGGTGGCATAGGCGGATAGGTGGGGTCTGATCGGTGACTAACACGACAGGTCAGGTTAATGACGATTTCCAAGTCTGGTGGAGGGGGAACCCTATATCTCTATTGCGGTTATTAAGATGTTTATGAATTTCAATTGTTTCTAGGATTTTTATAGGATAATAGTTTTAAATTCGCGGGGTAGGATTTTGGTTTAGTTAAAAAAGCTTTTGTGCCCTGTTTCATGTTTTTGTATTTATTTTAAGTACGATAATATTTCTGACAAAAGAAAACTTCAAAAATTGACCAACGATTTGTGTAAATTAGTAAATATAGTACAATGCTGTTGTCTTCTAGTAAAAAAAACTTTGAGCGGACAAATCGTAAGCTTGAATGCAGTTGTCGTATGTTTGGCAAATTAAAACAACACCACATAATACGTTCTTTCATCAGTTGTGAAGTTTATTTCCGTTACTTTTGTCAATTTGGTGAAAAGGTTGATATTTATTTTTTTGTGAGGACTTTCTTCAAGAAATTTCCATGGTATTTCCCGTTTTTATTTTCTTTTCCCCTAACGGTATAAAGAGAAAGCAAACTGCTATGTTAAGCAAATATCTTTTTTTAGAAAGAATGGTATTTACTTAAAAATGATTTATTAATTGCCCGTACGTATGAGAATAGTAGATGTTGCCTAAAAATAGGCAATACAAAATACTTGCTGTATTTTGAGTTGCTATGTTACGGCATTGTTTAAAAATGTTTCTGTTCTCAATATGATATTCTCTCAGGTATTCTGTAATAGCTTACATTTTAAATAAAACAGGTACGATTGACCAATTCTGAATTTTGTATCATCCCTAATTGCGAGAAAATATTTTTTTTAAAACAATTTACAAAATAAACAAGACCCTATATTGTCGGCAGACAGACCAACAATAGCATTCAGGCATATCGTTGATTACATTTGTAATAATGTACATAAAATAAACAATTAACTCTTCACGAACGTTGGAAACACAATAAACAATGCGCAGTAGGGGTTATTTGAATCCGCCAGGCGCGTCGATGCAAATTATGAAATCATGAAACACTTTTTAAGTAATATTTGAGTGACAGAACTGACAGCTCATTAATCGTCCATTCATAAGCTCACAACGCGTGCCAGGAGATGTGGAAATAACTTCAGTTACGTCTTCCCCTGTCATACATTCCTAAGATATATTAATTAAGATTACCTTTGATTGTTAATATAGTTAACTTCTCCCAGCTTTGCAAATGGACTATAAACAGGCAGAGATATATCGAAGCCATACTTAAACGTATACATTGATGTTATTTTGAATCGACTAAAATACAACAAACAACTACTGATTCAGCCTTTACGTTAACGATAAACTATTTAGTTTCCATTATAAAAATGTGTTCGAGCACTGTTGGTAGACACTTCTACTTTTATATACTTTTATTGAACATATATTTGGCCAAAGTCGCACCATTTCGGAATTATTTGCCTTTTTTTGCAAAAAATGGCTTTTGCTTAATGTACGTAGGTTACCTTACACTAAGCTAAGCTAATTTGATTGTGTTACGATTATTCACGGACTAAAATTAATATAGTATAGATCGATTTTTGGTAGGGTTCATTCATTCTTTAACAATACTGCTCTAACACACATATCCTGCATAAACTTATAAGAAGAAAATCATCAACATTCAAACGAGGTAAGAGAAAGTCGTGTGATGCTTTCACCAGTTGATTTATCCAAAAAATGAATTGCTTGACTTTCCTTAGCATTTCTTAGTACTAGTAGCAAAGAACATTAACTTTAAATGAACTTTGTTGTAGGCTTCGTGGCTCTTGTTCATACTTCTTAGCTTCGGAGGGCGATCGCTGCGTTTTTGGAGAGACTTGGCGTTGATGTTTCGCTGTTCGTTACAGACGCCATCTTCAGAACTAACTGGTGAGTACTCCGGTTATGAGCACTCGTTTGTATATTTTAATACAAATAAATAATTTCTAGAAAATATCTATAAAATGCTTTGTTGATCTTTTTTTCAGATCCACATGTGGCGCTACAATAAATCTACCGCTAAAAAGAGTCACAATACGCAAAGCAAAAATAATGTAAAACTACAAATTCGCAAGTTCCAGCCTAGAGTTTACTATCATAGGAGATTATCGAGAAATAACCTACTACTAAGGGTTATTTACATAGTTGAAAAACCGTAGAGCATTTAGAAAAAAATTCAGAACGTAGTTTCTATTCATTCTTTTCTTTTGTAAAACCAACCTTTCGAAGCGGAATTTCAGAATAATCTTTTTATTGACGTGTCAAAATACGTTAGTTGTATGA
>JAWQRJ010004307.1:0-11172 GCA_033557515.1 Diorygopyx duplodentatus
TGAGTTAACTGTAACGTCTTACATTATGTTAACCCAAAAATAATTCTTTAACGCATTTGTTTTTTTGTAAAAAATTCAATATATTTTTCAAATATTATTGTGCCAGTTCAAAACGTTGGAATTTTAGCTTTCTTTCTGTATATAAATCATAGTTCTACACAAACACGTGTATGAGTTATAAACAAAAACTGTAACATCTTATGTTATTTTAACCCAAAAATAATTCTTTAACGAATTTGTTTTTTCTTGTAAAAATCCAATATATTTTTCAAACATTATTGTAGCCAATTAAAAACGTTGGACTTTCAGCTATCTTTCTGTATATAAACCGTAGTTCTGCAGAAACCCGTTTATGAGTTACAACAGAAACTGTAATACTTTACATTATGTTAATCCAAAAATAATTCTTTAACGCATTTGTTTTTTTTTGTAAAAAATCCGATATATTTTCGAAAATTATTGTAGCCAATTGAAAAGGTTGGACCTTTAGCTGTTTTTCGGTATATAAATCATAGTTTACAAACCCGTTTATGAATTACAACAAAAACTGTAACACTTTACATTATGTTAGCCCAAAAACAATTCTTTAACGCAATTGTTTTTTTTGCAAAAATCCAATATATTTTTCAAAAATTATTGTATCCAAATGAAACGTTGAACTTTCAGCTTTCTTTCGGTATATAAATCGTAGTACTAACAAACCCGTTTATGAGTTAACTGTAACGTCTTACATTATGTTAACCCAAAAATAATTCTTTAACGCATTTGTTTTTTTGTAAAAAATTCAATATATTTTTCAAATATTATTGTGCCAGTTCAAAACGTTGGAATTTTAGGTTTCTTTCTGTATATAAATCATAGTTCTACACAAACTCGTGCATGAGTTATAAACAAAAACTGTAACAAAACAAAAACTAAAACAAAAACTGAAATAATTATTTAAAGCATTTATTTTTTTTATGAAAATCCAATATAATTTTCAAAAATTATTGTGGCCAATTGAAAGTTTGAATTTTAGCTTTCTTTCGGTATATAAATCATAGTACCACACAAACCCGTTTATTTATGAGTTACAACAAAACCTGGAACACCTTACATTATGTTAACACAAAAATAATTCTTTAACGCATTTCTTTTTTTATAAAAATTCAATATATTTTTCAAAAATTATTGTAGCCAGTTGAAAATGGTGAACTTTCAGCTTTCTTTCGGTATATAAATCATAGTCTACACAAATCCGTTTATGAGTTACAACAAGAACTGTAACACCTTGTTAACCTAAAAATAATTCTTTAACGCATTTGTTTTTTTATGTAAAAAATCCAATATATTTTTCAAAAATTATTATAGCCAGTTGAAAATGGTGAACTTTCAGCTTTCTTTCGGTATATAAATCATAGTCTACACAAATCCGTTTATGAGTTACAAACAAAAACTGTAGCACCTTACATTATTTTAAACCAAAAATAATTCTTTATGGCATTTCTTTTTTTCATAAAAATTCAATTTATTTTTCAAAAATTAGCCAGTTAAAAAAGTTGAACTTTCAGCTGTCTTTCGTTACGACAAAAACTGTAACATCTTACATTATTTTAACCCATAAATAATTCTTTAACGCATTTCTTTTTTTTATAAAAATCCAATAGTTTTTTGAATTGCAAAATTTGGACTTTGAGATGTCTTTCGGTATATAAATTATAGTTCTACACAAACCCGTTTATGAGTTACAAACAAAAACTGTAACACCTTTTGTTATTTTAACCCAAAAAGAATTCTTTAACGAATTTGTTTTTTCTTGTAAAAATCCAATATATTTTCCAAACATTATTGTAGCCAATTAAAAACGTTGGACTTTCAGCTATCTTTCTGTATATAAACCATAGTTCTGCAGAAACCCGTTTATGAGTTACAACAAAAACTGTAACACCTTACATATAGGTTAACCTAAAAACAATTCCTTAGCGCACTTGTTTTTTTTTGTAATAAATCCAATATATTTTTCAAAAATTATTGTAGCCAATTGAAAACATTGGACTTTCCGGACAAACCCGTTTATGAGTTACAACAAAACGAGAGTTAAGAGAGAGAAAGTCGTGTGAATGATCCACACCAATTGATTGATGAAGTCGTGTAATGTATTTTTAGGAATTTTAGGTTCATGCGCCAACGATCTTAATGTGAATTTTGAAATTGTGGAACCAGAACAGCAAAACTTCCGAGAAGCGGTATTTATTTGAGTTTGAGTTTGAGTTTGTTATCGTCTTTGACATTTTGCAATAACTGATGGAAGATTCGCTTGCAATCATCATTACTAAATTCTCCACACTTTTTTGTCCCACTTGGTTGTTTTCTTGGCATTTTGAAGTTTTGGTTATGTTACAACGGTTAAATAATTAATATGTCAGAATTTGACGTTTTGCAACGGCAGCGTAAAACAAAAGCGCAACGACTTTAGACAAAGTTTGGCAATGACATACTTAGATTAATAAAGCACCTGATAACTATGCCAAGAGAAGTTTATTAAGTTGCCTATTTCCAATAATCTGGACGTCAAATTAAATTGTAACTATTTTCGGACAGAGGTGGTAACTTCGTCAATCTTCATCACATTTTGTTCTATTGATTGGATAAGGGATGTAACATTCGGTGGTAGATTTAGCATTTGCCCATCTTGGTTCTTTAATTCTTCTTCTGGCAGAGGTGATGGTGCATTATTCAGGAGAAGAAGAGCTTTTAGTGGGAGTCCCTTATTTTTCAAAAAACCTGATAACCAACGGTTTTCATTGGCATTATCAACTTCGTCTCTTAGGCATTATAAACATACCTAGTTCCTGAATTTTAATTTTTAGCTGCACTTTAAACGGATTAAGCAGTTCTTGTTGCGTGAGTTTTTCCCCTGAAATCTAAAAATCGAAGTCCAAAACCACGTTTAAATCTTTGGGACCACCCTTCACTAGCACTGAACTCTTTGTCAGTTTCATTTAACTGTAAGTGTAATAATTTCGCTTTTTCTTTTAGTATTTCATCGCTTACTACAAGATTTTTATTCCGTTGCTTTAGAAACTGTGTATACAATTTTTTAGTCATTGTTGGAAATTGCGATGATTTTAAAGTTCGTCTTTTGCCTGTCCCAACATAAGTATTCATTACAGCCTTTAGAATAGTTTTTTTTATTGCTTTTATTTTACAAATATCGCGATGTTACAATTTAAGTTCACGTAATGATTATGTTGAGATCTCAACATCGTCCCCGGGACGGAATTAGCTGCCCAAAAATATATTTTCAGAATTTGAACTTTGATGGAACCCTGCGGTACACCAGATCTTACTACCGATTGATTAGACATTTTTCCATTAAGAGATACAATTTGATATCGCTTCAATAAATATTCTTTAAAAAACTTAATACCTTTATCTGAAAGGCCAATATAATGCAAAATTGCTAAAAGTGTGCTGTGATGTATAGTGTCAAAAGCTTTGGAAAATCAAGCAAGATCAGAACAATAGCCTTACCATCGTCAATAGCACCGAAAACGTCATCGGTTACGCCTAATAGAGCAGTGGTGCTACTGAATCCAGAACGAAATCGTGATTGAAATGCAGGTAAAGTATTGTCATACTCCAAAAATTGTTTTAAACGAGAAGAAACGATATTTTTAAGCATCTTAGATAGTATCGGCAAAACACTAATCAGACAGGGTTGTTAACTTTAGCAATCGGTTTCAGCAGAGCCACCTTCCACTGACATTGCAAAACGGTGCCCACACAAACGCAGGCTATAATACCTTTTCATTCGCACTATCATCTAAACCATAAATTTGCCGCTATCAACACCTATATACATAAAATGAACATCAACCTAACTGACGAAATAGCCATAAGAAACGAAACAAACATAATTAGACAAATCGCTCTCAATGACAAATTTCCAATAAACATGATAAATAACAAAATCAACAGGATGAAATACAACCATATATCAAAAACCATTTATAATCTGCAAAACCGCCCTTCAAATCAAAACCCTACAAAAAATCCTACAGGGCCTTAACCTATCAGGCCAATATTTCTCAAAAATTGCAAAGGGTACTACACAAATACAATTTAATTACATCCTGCAAAACTAATAACACAATTGCCAACTCATTAATCAACTCCAAAGACAAAATAATCAAACCCACAAAAGTGGTGTATATGCTTCTTACATGTGTTACATGTAAAGCCACATACATTGGTGAAACAGGACGAACAATTTTTGACTAACAACCATAATTTTGACACAGAAGACAACACAAGAATCTTACACCAAGAAAGAAACAGATATCTGGTGGAATTACAAAGGCAAAAGCAACAAAGCAAAAGACCTTACATAATAACAGCAAATACTTAAATGAACAAATGCAACCCATTGCAATACCCATTTATAAATCACTCAAATACCCATACAATCTTTAAAAGGAAAAGGGCGAAATAGAGTAAAAATAATGAAAATTAAATGTTTAAAATAATTGGGAAATTGATTAATTAATAATAAGTAAGCAAATAAAATAAAAAAGTATTAAATTTAATGTGGAAAAATTTTATATTTTTTTTCTTATTAAAAAAGTATCTGAGGGAATGGTAAATATGTGTGGAATATTGCTTTCCAATTGATCATTAAGTAGTAAGGTTTGTGAGCGGTTTTTTGTAAATATTTCATAGCTTTCGAATAATTCCATTAAGTAGCCTTTATTCAGTTGATGAATGATTTTGATGTTATCAAATGTTAATTTATGATTGTTAAAATGTATGTATCTACCGAAGTTTGAATTATTGCTACTAATCTAATTTCTCTCCTATGTATGTAGCATTGCAAGTTTCACCTGTAAGAGAGTATACACCATTTTTTCTAGTAATTTGGTCACCTACCAAATTACTAGAAAAACTAGTAATTTGGTTTACTATTGTTAAGTATGTTTTTTAGATTATGGTTTGTTTTAAGGGGAGGTAAAATGTTGAATTTATTAGCAATGTTTTTAATATTGTTACTGATTTTGCCTTGGTAAGTGATGGCTCTATAGATTCGTTTAGGTTTTTCTTCTATATGTAGTAAGTAGTGTTGTATGGTTATTGTGTCTAACATTGTATTTTTGAAATATATTATTAAAATAGTGGATATCGTAACCATTGTTAAAAGCAATTTGTGTGAGAGGGCTATTTTTTAGTCTGTATATATAAGAAATGAAAGTTGATTTTTTAATTGTTGTGTCATGAAAAGAATTAAATGGGATAATAGCGTCGGTTTGTGATATCTAAAAAATTTAAGGTATGATTATTTTCTAATTCTATGGTGAATTTTATTTTACGGTGTAATGTATTTATAAAATTATGAAGTTGATTTATAATATTTATATTTGTAGTGTCAATTATAACTAGAATATCGTCTACGTATCTGTTCCATAATACAATTTTGTTAATGAATTCGAAATTGCTGTTGTGTATAATTTCTTCTAAATGGTGCATGAAAATGTCACTCATAAGTCCGCTATGTGGGGAGCCCATAGGTAAACCTTCAATCATTTTGTAATATTTATTGTTAAATGTAAAGTGATTTTGGTTAATGGTTAAAAGTTAAAAGTTAAAACAGTTAAAAGTTTTATTAAGTGTTATTGTTTAAGTAATTATTAATGATTTGTGTAGTTATGGAAATTGTTTCTTTAATAGGTATATTAGTGTATAAGTTAGTAATGAAAAATGATGAAGTTGAAATTCAGAAGGTAGCACTAAATTGTGGATGTTATCAAATAAATTGTAACGATTTTTTATAGTAAAGTTTTTTATTTAAGTGCAAATTCGATTATGTTTTTGAAAAAATCGACTAAGAATTTAGAAACAAAGCATAAACTAGTGCAATTAGTGGAGATTATAATTGGTCTAAATGCCATTTTTATATATTTTTTAGAATTGAAATTATATTTATTTAAAATTTCTGAAGTATGAGTTTTTTGAAATTATTGCTAAAAGTTAGAGCGTTTTTATCACCTGTTGTAACTATGATGTTTTCTTCTTTTATCTTTTTTTGTACGTTTCGTAGTGTGATGTTTTCTTGATCTTCATGTATTCTTGATGTTTTACTTCGATGATGTAGGTTTTCTCCTTTTCTAATTGTTGTAATAATTTATTTCTTGATTTCTTCTTCTTCTGGATGGTTTTTGACGGCCGTTTCAATTTCAATTGTCAACTTTGGAAAGTTGATTTCTTTGTACGGAGCATATGTAGTCCTTTTTGAAGAAGCGTTTCTTCTGATTTAGTTAGATTCAGAGATGAAAGATTAGTAAAACGGGTGTGAAGTTTGTGTGAATTTTCAAAGTGTATTTGGAATTTGTTTTGATTTTAATAATTCTATTTTCCTTTTGTGTTTGTTAGTTATTTTATGAAGGGATTTATGATTTTATTGAGGGATTTAGCTTTTGAAATGTATTCGTCAAGTGTCTCAGAAAGTGGAATTTTATGTTTAAATCTGAATAAAGGTTGTATAATGTTATGTTGTAATTATTAATTTTTTTGTATTGTTTTTAATTTCTGTTGTCATAAATTGTTGTTTTAATTGGAATACTTTATTTCTATTGATTTGTTTAGGAAATTTAAAATTAGCAAAAGTAGGTATTAACTTGAAGTGTAAACATATTTTAATAAATTTGACGTTTACTAGTGATTTATGTCTCCCCTATATATGTAGCATTGCAAATTTAACATGTAAGGGTGCATACACCATTTTTTTCTAGTAATTTAGTAGGTGGTTTACTATTGCTAGGTATGTTTTTTAGATTATAGTTTGTTTTAAGGGTAAGTGAAATGTTGAATTTATTAGCAATGTTTTTAATTTTGTTACTGATATTGCCTTGCTAATAAATGTGTAAAAAATCTAAATTAATTTGTAATTGAATCATAAACTAAATAATGAATGAAATAAATTGAATCATGTTCTGTTTCGACAAGAACTAGAACATGGTCAGGGGCTATATATTTTCACACTTACATATTTCTCAAAGGTGTATCAAGTAAAATTCAAGTAGAATTGGAACCTTCTTGTAGAAAATATACTGTATTCGCAACAAGTAAAAGTCAGTTTCAGATGACCAAGTAGTTTTTCAAAAGTAATGACAATTATCAATTTTGACTTTGCAGTGGATAATGTAAAGTGTGAATCTTGTTTTATGTACTGTGACGATTTAATTGTATTTGGGAAAAATTTGCAGAACCACAATGAAAATTGAATAAGGAAACCCCGATTTTATAATAGTCTTATGCCCATAAAAATCCTAAATCTTTCAAATCATCATCTGGTTCAGCCTTAACTCTCGCAGAGCCCTTATGTAATAGGGACTCTATAAGGACTCTCTCTAGTCGTTTCATGCTATGCAGATGTAACGAGAGAGGATACCCTACAGGAATCCTGCAGAATCGGGGAAATCAAGTTCATGTTTGTGACAAAGTACACGAATGACACGAAGACCTGTATATCTGGTTTATTCGCTTTCCTACCGTCAATGAACTGCACCACCGACTTTGATGCAATTTTCACCTACTTTGTAACAACTCCCAAAACTTAACTCCTAAAAACAAACGACAGCATCCAGAACTTGGATACCGCGGCCAGATGAAGGGCGTAAGAACAACCAGAAGAAGAAAAAGGAGTTGCAGCGCTCATTTTCACGGACGCCCTCCAGTAATTTCCCCCGCCAGATGTACGGGAAGTTAGTAAATTATGTCAAAACGCCGGTGCGATGTACAACTTTCGCGAAGTTGCTCGCGCAATCGATACCGTGTCGGTACAAGGTAATATTAATGTTTTAGCGCATTCGACGTGGTGCAAACTCGAGGGCAGAGGAGTGGCGTAGTATTTGCGCACTTGAAACTTCACGATAACATCATCGAGCAGTTTATAAAGGAACATATTAGTACTTTTGTATAAGAGGCGGTGGGATATTTGAATCACGCACACAGGATGTCAGGATGCACACAGGATGGGGGGAATTTTTCTTTCCCCCCATGCTTCAGTGACCGGTCCCCCGGTGTCCATCAGGAGCGCGCGCGCTTCTGGTTTCAGGCAATATTGTCTGACATTCCACGAATAAGTGTTCGCAAAATACACCACGACTCCGTAATCCGTGGGATATTTTTAGAACGCCGAACGTTTCAAGCGGACTCTGTACATAGCTGTCGTATTGCGAGAGAGTCAGTTTTTCTTAATTGACTCCAGTAGTGAGTGGCATCGCTCTGTTTTCCAGCGTCGACCGCAGCTCTGCAGTCGCCGCGGTCTTTGAGCTATATTTATTCATCATTGCCGTGAGAAACAATCTAACGGAGCTATTAAAAGGACACTGCTTAGTTAATAGAGTAATAATAGAGTTAATAGAGTATATTGCGGTATGACTGGCCGCTGAAAGTGGATGTTCCACAAGCCTACATGGCGTTTTTGTTTACAAAAGTATTGTAGTTTTAACGAAAAAAGTATGTTTAAACGCCCATTTGGCATGTTTAACCACGCAACAAATTGACAAAGGAAAATACGATTTGGATTCGATTGAATATAAAATAACTTTTAGCTTGCTTTCTCATAGACAGATTAACTTCTAATGTGGCGATTCTTAACCTGTGGGGAGCGCCCCCCTAGGGGGCACAGATAAAACTAAATGGAGGGTGCGAGTATATGGAGAAAAAATGGGAAAAAATATATGAGAAAAAATATATCGAAATGAATTAATGCACAGATCAAGTTGCCTCATAAAGTGACATTCTGTGAAAGAGTAAGAGGCGAGAAGCGTTAGACCAGATCTTGAGCGTCGAGTAAAGTAGAAAAGTCGAACAGTAGGCTCGCTTGAGCACACCATTGTCTCTTCCAACCTTGTCCTTCCACTTCTCGTGGCTTCGCGGGAAGTTCCAATTTGTCTCGAACATTCTAGACGCCGTCTGCGCGGCATGTATAAATGCTGCATCTCGTTCAGTTCCAGCCAGTCTCAGTCGAACCGATCCTTCTATCCGTCGACCTCTACCGTGAATGTGTATGTTGTAATTACGTTCGCAGAACAGCCGAAAAGTAGACCCTCTTGTCTCTTCGAACCTTGTTGTCAAGTGGGCGTAAGGGAGCATTAGACGATAGCGAAACATCAACAAGTGCACAGACGACAGTGGTTCCGAAGATAAAATATTCTCAAGAATATTTAAATCTTTGGTTTACCAGCACTGAAGTAAATGCGCCCCACAGGTTGAGCTAAAGAACTCCAGGTCTTGTAGGAAAAGTGAAAAATTATATATATATATCCGGATGATATATATATCCGTTATAGAATACGCAGTTGTTTCTACCTTTAAATAGGAACTTTTCAAATCCAGAAACCACTCAAACAATCCATGGTGGCCCAACCTCTCAAATAATAAACGATGGCTAATGGAAGCAAACGTCCGGTTCATAGATTCACAAATATATTCGGTTAAAGACGTGAGATTAGTCAAATGGGACCTCTTTAGTCAAACAAAGAGAGATTAGTCAAACAAAACCATTGCTAATAAATCTGAAATAATTTGTCGATCGTTGTTAACGCTCTTTTAAATAACGTTAACGCTATAAAATAAATAAAACTTTCAAATAACGCTAGCATTATGTGGAAGTGTTATTTATTTTACAACGTAGAATAAATAACACTTCCAAATATTTCAGAAAAAATTGATCAGAAGGAAATCTGTAAACGAATTCAGAAAATAGTGGATTTATGAAAATCTTGACATCTTGTGGTGTATTTGAACTATCTGTTGGTGTACATATTTATGAATTTCTGTTGGAACAAGTAATTCAAACAGAGAAATACAATAAAACATACCTATAAACAACAACTACAATCCTAAAATGGTACAAAAAAATAACGAACAGGTTAAAACACAAACATCTTTTGAACAATGTACGTATTGTTGCTTACTTTGCTCAACCAACCAAAGTCAAAATGAGATTTTTTACATACCAAGGCAATATTTCCCACCGATTACAAAAACTATTAGCCAAACACAATATAACGTGCAGCTTCAAAATAAATAACACATTCATAAAAACCAAAGACGAAATAGACAAACTGTTCGATCATATTATTCTATGATATATCCAGTATAAATTTCTAAAAAACTGCACATCCAAAATAAAAAAAAATTGTTTATCGATTTTATAATATAAACGCGTTAAAATTTAAGAAATCAGTTTTAATCAAAGTTTTAAATATTTTTCAATGAACATTTATCATTTTTAAATCAAAAATCTGTGCGATATATCAAAAAATTATTACGATTACATTGTACTATGATATATCCAATATAAATTTCTAAAAAACTGCACATCTAAAATAAAAATTGATTTTTTTATTGAAGTTTCAATATAAACGCGTTAAAATTTAAGAAATCACTTCTAATGTTTTTCAATGAACATTTATCTTTTTTTAATCAAAAATCTGTATTTGGAAAGAAATCGTTTACCGTTCTTACTACTTTAAGTTTTTAAGTAATACTACTTAACTTTAGGTTTTTTAAAGCTTACATCAGCAGCACCTTACAATACTCATTTCCCCTATAACGACCGTATTGAAGCAAAAATTGAATTTTTTATCGATTTTTTAAAATAGAGAGACGTTAAAATTTAAGAAATCAGTTCTAATATTTTTCAATGAATATTTATCATTTTTTAAAGAAAAATATGTGCGAGATATCAAAAAATTGTTTCGATCATATTATTCTATGGTATATCCAATATAAATTTCTAAAAAACTGCAAATTTAAAATGAAAATTGAATTTTTTATCGATTTTTTAATATAAACGCGTTAAAATTTAAGAAATCAGTTCTAATATTTTTCAATGAACATTTATCACTTTTTAATAAAAAAATCTGTGCGAGATGTCAAAAAATTGTTTCGATTATATTATACTATGATATATCCAGTATAAATTTCTAAAAAACTTAGCATCTAAAATGAAAATTCATTCTTTTATCGATTTTTTAATATAAACGCGTTAAAATTTAAGAAATCAGTTCTAATATTTTTCAATGAACATTTATCATTTTTTAATGAAAAATCTGTGCGAGATATCAAAAAATTGTGTCGATTATATTCTACTATGATATATCCAGTATACATTTCTAAAAAACTGCA
>JAWQRJ010004308.1:0-11171 GCA_033557515.1 Diorygopyx duplodentatus
GTCAAAAATCGTCTAGAATATGTTTTTAAATCGAACAATTTAAGAGAAAAACAAGAGATTATAACACCTTACAATTTTATCTCACAATATTAGAAGTACAAAAAAGTGTTTTCGATAAAAAGAAAAGAACGAATAATTTTTAGTACAAAGAACAGTATTTTTAGTACAAATCTAATGAAGTTGTTTTTAATTACACAATTTTGAAGAAATTTTAAAAATTACACAGACAATATACCATTTTATTTTCTGCCTAACGGGAACATCTAATTTTTGCCGCTTTCGTAACTTTGCCTAAAGATATCTGCTGAAGTAGGGGAGGTGGATAAATAATCTTTTATAAGAAAAGAAAGATATATTAATTCTCTGTAAGAAATTACATATAAAATATTTATAGCACCAATAAGTTAAGAGAAAAAGTAGAAACTGCAGAAAGATCCAGTTTTGTCCAAAAAATACGATTTACTTAATGCAATCAAAGATATGTCGGAAAATATGTAAGATACTGGAAATTTTTGTAAGTAAAAAATAATTAGCATATAATGTTATGTATGAAACTTCTCTACAATTCCTTCTATATTCTATTATTTTAAGAGAAATTTAAAAAATCGTCCACCTTATAGATATATTTTATATTTTCATCTTTGTTAACTTTGATTAAACATATCTCCTAAAGTAGAGGAGGTAGATAAAAAATCTAGAATAAAAAAGCAAATATCAGTTAATTTTCTGTAAGAAATCGTCTAGAATATGTTCTTAAAACGAGTAACTTAAGAGAAAATAAAAAAATTGCAACACGATTCAGTTTTACCTAAAAATTATTCTTTTCTTCATATAACCAAAGAAATCTCTGGAAATATTGGAGGTACAAGAAAATTTGGAGATAAAAAATAAAGTACGAGTAATTGTTGGTGGGTGCAAAAACCCTAATTAAGTTTGGATTACGTAATTTTGAAGAGATATCAAAATTCACACCGGTATATCAATTTTTCTTTCTGATGGATGATGTATTAAATTTTTGCATCTTTTGTAACTCTGATTAAAGATACCTGTTAAAGTAGAGGAGGTAGATAAAAAATATTCAATAAAAAATATAATACCAGTAATTCTTGGTGCAAAGACCCTAATGAAGTTATTTTGAACCACGTAATTTAAAGAAATATCAAAAATCACACCGACAAAACGACAAAAGCTTTATCCGCTCCCCATATATTTCTAATGGACGGTCTGCGATAGACACCCTGTATATAAAGCAAACTATGTTTTAAGGCCATCATTTTCTAATTTGTTTGCATAAATCAAAATTAAATTGTTATGGTTCCAAATTTACTAAAATAATCTGTCAGTTTATTGACAATGGTTACTGCATTCTTATCTTTTACATAATATGCTTGTGCAAATTTTGAAATTTTGTCTATTATTGTAAGAAAACTAGCAGTATATATTTTGAATAGATCAATATGCAATATTTGCATTGGTTTAGTGATTGTTGGTATTATTTGTAATGGTACTCTAATGGGATGTCGTTCATACTTAGATTTTTGACATACTTTACAATTTCTTATGTATTCGGCTACCGTTTGTTGTAAATTCTTCCATGAGTAGCTCTTTTTTATTTGCTCAATTGTTTCACAAATTACTCTATGATTTCCATATCAGGAGTACTTTGAATGATCTCTATTTGTTTTTCTTTATTTTTAATTACTTCTACTCTTTTTAAACACCTAATTATTTTCATTCCCCCTTTTATAAATTTATCTATGAATACTTTACATATTAATTTTTACGTTTCGTCGTTACAAAATGTATAATTTATTTTGTTTGGGTTACCATAATCTCGAAAAATTCTAAAGATTTCATTATAAGCATTATTTGTATTGATATGTACTTTATAAATCTTTTGAAATCCCAACTTTATGTCAATTGCTGGTGGTAAATTATGGTGTTAAAAGAAAAATTGAATAGACTGCGGATCCATTGGTTTTTCTGAGATAGGTATTGTTTCAGAATGTTTTGAGTGTTGATTACTGTTTAAGCTCTGTAAATCGCCTTTTTCAAATTCATCTGGGTCTATTTGAACTTGAGTTGCTAATTTATCTTCTTGATCAACTGCGTTGATTCCAATTCTACTTAATGCATCGGCATTTAAATTTAATTTACCTTTCTTATATAAGATTTCGTAATCGTATATTGGTGTATTTTTGAATCAATGGTTAAAAAACCGCTTAACTTTTAACGTTATTGATCATTCATGAATCAATTGGTAAAAAATCGGTTAACTCTACACAAAAGCGATTGTAAAACTGAAAAAAAAATTAATGCGCACTCACCGTTCATAGTATTAATAAAAGACAGAACGCAGACATATTAAATAGAGAAACCGATCGTGCGCATAGATTATGTTTACAAATTTTACATATCAACTTAACAGAACTTGGTCGAAGTTGAGTGGTAAAACATTTTTGCATGTCCACTGTAATTCCTTTGAAAGGAAAGCTAAATCTTTGGTAACCAAATCTTTCCTATTTACTTCGTTTCTTAGCTATCCATACATTTCCCAGATGTCACGACTAAAGCATTGTTGCGACACGTGCTTGATTGTTGTGATTGCTATTTTATTCAACAAAGGTCGATGATTTGATAAAAAAAAATGTTTGCTATATATGGCATGTATAGTGTAGTAAATTGCAGTAATATAAGTCGCATAGCCTCGGTTAGGTTAACTAATACATGAATAAATAATACCATACCATTTTGTGTTTTAAATCTCTTTGGAGAAGCCATGGATATGATCAGGTTAGGCTTCGATTTATTTTATGCGTTCTGTAAGGTAAGCTGTTAAGGAATGATGGTTACTTCTTTTATATAAGCATAATTATTTTTTAGACTCCATTTAAGAATGTAACGAATACGTATTTTCAAATTATTCTCACGCCATTATCAGCGATTTCTGCTGCTTTATTGTTAACGTTCGTGTTCGTGCTACTTATTCCTTTCCTTTTCTGGTATTGTTTCTTGATGATATATCTGACCGTCAAGCATGGCGACAGTTTCGTTAAAATACTCGAATTTAGGAGTTCTGTTTTTATGCACACGTCTCATTCGATGAGGCTAGCAGTCAAGATTAAATGCAACGATCCACAGGATTGTCTCACAAGGATCAAACGTGCTACCAAGACTATACTAGAAGACGTGGTGGAATATTCTTCTGAAATTAAGGAATGTTAGGGTACTATTATTTATTGAGAACAGCAGTTACGGAGCATGAAGCGTTTTCAATTGTCTCCTTAAGCGATAACGAGTTTCTAAATAACGAAGAATTAAATATTTATCTTGAAAAATGCGCTGTATCTAATAATCAACCATTTGAAATAAGATGGATTAAAGAACCCATCGATGGTGACAACTATTTTGTAATTATTTTACTACATCATTCTATAGCAGATGTCCACGGTATGTTGACTGTAATACACAAATATCTTCTAGATCGTAAATTTACACCAATGGAAGAAACGGAAGTGTTTTCAAAATCATTAAAGTTAAGCAAACTTGACGGAGATTTTCACTATTCACCCATGAATACTTTTGATGAAGAGTATATCTGATATATACTATCAGAAGAAAATGTTAGTTGCATGCCGAAGCTTAAAGCACTACGACAGAAATTTAATTGCAGTTTTAACGAATTAATAATCACGTTGTTCACATACAGTCTCTTTGATTCTATGAAAAAATGTTTAGGGGAGTGTCCGCGAACATTTACCCTTACTTATGTATCAACAAGTGGAGAACATATACACAACACTATGTACGGAAGATATCATTACAAACATCAAGCCAATACAGCAATTTAAATATCCCTACAATTCAACAATATAAGAAAACATTTTTTACTTTTACTGTTTACTTTTAAGCAAATGGAATAAATTCATAGATAACTTTTATAAAAAAAATCTTTTATATGTAAGTTTTATAGAGAATTCATAAAGTAAGTAAGTTTTCTGTAACGCACTTTAGTGCTGCTGATAATCTAAAGAAAATAACAAGTTAATTGATTTGGTAAAAAAGTAATGACATAACATTGTGAATATATTTCAAGGTAAGTAAATAAACCGCGGGGAATTAAATTGAATGCACACGGAAATGTTGTAATTATATCGTAAACTATAATGTACAGGTCCAATAGCTTATCAATAATTATCAAAAAAGAAAGGTATCTTTTTTATATATCCAATACCAAACCTAATTGATCTTACTTCTTGATAATGAGTAAATTTAAAAGAGTTAGTAAAAGAGTTTTAGAGTTCAAAATTAAACATTCGCGATCTGAATGATACTGATACCAATATCGCTATGTTTTTCAACAGCAGTTTTAGGAAATACTGTTGGGTTTATTTACAATAACGAAAATAATTCTAAATGCACTTGCTAGACACGGCAATAAATATATTTATTCCATAATGTCCACTGTTATTTTTGTTAAAAACGAAATTAGATTTTCGCAGACCAGCAGCTCCTGGGATTTGTTAATTAATGAGTTCTTTCTAGTAGTGGCAGGGGAAAGGCCACGACCTACCCTTGGGTAATCAACTGCCCTCCATTGCCGCTAACTACAGTTCGCTCTTTTAATTGTGTTTTTCCTCATAATTAAGTTTACATTCAATTTTCTTCGGCGAGGAGCGCTTGTAAGTCAAAGGTCATCTTTTTTCGGCGAGAAAACTTTTCTTGGGCCGCGACCTGCGAGTAAAAAACTACTCGCAATAAAAGGGCTAAGAGGGCGATAAATGGTGGAAATTTTAAAAGAACCCTTGTCTAAAAGGCCGCCCTCCGAAAAAATTGTCCAATTTTCAGGGGATAACAAGGCGGCTCTGAGATATGTGCGGATCTGACGTGGAAAAATCCTTCCATCCTGCGATATGGCGTTTGGCGTGTGTAAGTTGGGAAATATTTTCTGGACTGGGACAGTAACATATTGTAGAAATGAAAAGGGTCCATATTAGTTTAAGACGATATTATATTAAACTGCGATTCGAAAGAAAAATGGAATGTACAAATTTTAATCGATATTGTTCAGACTCAGGAGATAAGTTTTTTGTTTTGCGTTGCGTGTGTCCCACTAATTTCATTCTGTTATAATTACTACGATCGTTATTATAAGAAATGTCAAGATTTTTTGTTATAAGATTTTCCAAGGTTTGTTTCATCCATTTTTTATTCGTTTCAATTACGAACATTCACTTTATCACCTATTTTTTTTATTCAAACAAAGTCTACGATACCATAAAACCTTTACAACAAACAAGTACAGTGTTATAGTCGCAGGTAGCATGTGAATAAATTATATCGAAATTCATTGTTAAACCATTTTAAGACAAAATATGGACACGTTCAAATTAGGTTTTGCTTTACTTTATGGATTATGTAAGGTAAGTTACCCGAATGAGGGTAATCTTCAGATATAAAACTAATTATCGTGTTTTAGATTCCGTTTAAGACTGTAAGAAATACGTATTTCCGAATAATTCTCACGATACTAGTAGCAATTCTTGCAATTCTGTCGTTAACCATCATATTAATTTCACTTATTCCTTTTCTTTTCTGGTACTACTTCTTGATGGTATATTTAACTGCTAAGCACGGAAGGGATTTTATTAAAATACTGGATTTTCGGAGTGCTTGTTTTATGTATACCGCCCATACAATCAAGATAGTATTCAAGATTAAGTGTAACGATCCACGTGATTGTCTGACAAAGATCAGAAGCGCCACTAAGACCATACTGGAAGAAGTGGTGGAATACTCTTCTGAAATTAAGAAATGTTTGGGGTATTATTATTTATTGAGGAAAGCAGTTACTGGCCACGAAGCATTTTCTATTGTCTCCGTTAGTGATAACGAGTTTCTAAATAAGGAGGAATTAAATGCTTACATCGAAAAATGCACTGTATCTAGTAATCAACTATTTGAAGTGAGATGGGTTAAACAACCCATGGACGAGAATAACTATTTTTTAATTTTTCTACTACATCATTCTATATCAGATGGCCATACTATGTACAGTGTGCTACATAAATATCTACTTGATAGCAAATTTACGCCAATTGAAAACACTGAAATTGATCCAGAACCATTAAAGTTCAGTGAAGTTAACTGTAGTCAATATTTATCCACGATCACTTTTGATGACGTTCTTATACCATGTACAATTTCGCATTGTGCTACATATTTAGAAGAAAATATTGGTTGTATTCCGAAGCTTAAAGTACTACGAAAAATATTTAATTGTGGTTTTAGCGAATTAGTAATCACTTTGTTCACATACAGTCTGTTTGATTACATGAAAAGACATTTAGGAGAATGTCCAAGAACATTTACCATTACTTATATAGCAGTTACCGGAAAACACAAGCAAAACGGTAAACACGGAAATTATCATTACAGACGTCCAACTAACAATTCAGTTGCAATACACCTTCAATTCAAAAACGTAAATGAACGGTGCAACTTCCACGAATTTCTAGAACTTGTATCAACTGAATATAGAGCAAGTATTAACTCAATGAAAGCAGAGGTATCTCTATAGTGCTACTTGTGATAAGCATTAATAAAAGTAACACGTTTTAGGTTTTATCCTTTATTATCAAATACGCACTAAATTATTTGCCTGCATTTACTTATAACCAATTGATTAAATCTGAACAAAGGTTACCAGCTTTAGTGTTTTCAAATGCTGGTTTGGTTCATCCAAGTACTGTTTTTGGGCATCCAGTTGTGGGCTTCATCCCGGGAATGAGTCATATGCATGACTCCGGTAAGTATAATATATTTTTTGAACTACCGAAACTTTACTATTCAGTGTTTATTTTTCTTTCCAACCAGGTATGTTTACCGGAATGTCCTCATATGGTGGAAAACTTGAAATATGCGTATCATCTCGGTTGCATTTCCTAAAGTCAGGAATTGAACTGCAAACGATATTGGATAGTGCAATAGCGCATATACATCAATTGTACGACGAAGTACAGGGTCATTGCAATTGAATGGAGAGCTACAGATATCGTGGATATTTTGGTTTCACTTCACATAACGTCACTGTTTACTTTTAAATAAATAGAATAAATTGATAGGTAACTTTTATAATCACTTTTATGTATTACTTACTTCTTTTTTTGGGTGTAGAACACTTTAATATTGCTAATAAACCCAAAAATATCTGGTGTAATTGTTTTTATTTCACAGATACAACGCAGGCTGGTAAGCTGACTCGCGTCGTAAGCATAATCGAAATTCGCACATTCATAATTCTGTACATAATTAAACGGAACGGTTCAAATGCATTCGATGCTCTGTGTTTATGGGGTTACCCCTGTAACTATGATATCTTTTCCCAAATCTAGAATTAACACAGTATGATTTGAAAACAGAATCTAGTCAAAATCAGGTCAGAAACAGAAGAACGGTTTACAAACCGCGAGATAACGCTGTATAACCCACAGGTTCTAATTGCGGAATTAAATACAGAGGACCCGGACCTAATAAATGATGACGTTTCCTTTTGCGACCGTTTTTCCTTTCAACAAGTAATCTGCGCCCTCGTACCTTTTGTCTTCCGCGTGGAATAGGGAAGGAATGGAGCCAGTAACGTCCCTCGGCAATAAATCGCGGCAGATAGAGTGTCTGCTGGAGGCACTTGGCCGAGATTGTCCTGCACCCAATCTTGTCCTTTCTTCTCTAATCTTTAGACGTGTCCGTCGACGGACATAAGCTAGGTGAGATCTAATTTACCCCGCACGCGATTTCTACGTAATATATTTCCAGTGGGTGTTCAAAGGATGTAGATATCGATAGTGGCTTCCCTTACGTGTGGTAACTTGTTAACCCGAGGGCATTTCCTAGCTGGTTCCAGATTGCTGCTAGACGATTAAGATACGTCCGCAAGAAAATCTTGACTGATTCGTTATTATGAAGAGTACTAGTCTACGAAACAAACAAATTAGTATATTTCGGAAGGGACTACTAGATAGGGGAATTTATTTCAATTTAGATGGAGTTGTCTCACAATAAGTTCCATAAGAACAATTTAGACAAGACATAACACACATAATAACACAAGGAATAATTTATTATGGAGGAGGATTATGAAGTATTTGGTTTGTTATGGTGTTTTCATTTTCTCCCCACAATGAATATTAATTTAACATTTTTAGAATACTCATCTTTGTGGTTGGTTTTACCGCAAACAACCTTCGCTTTGACAATATCCTTCTTCGCAGGCTAAACTGTTAAACATCGTAAACACGCAATATAATATATCTTGATCGAAGCTCCCCCTCTTGATATCGAACGAGCTTAACGTGTTTATTGTATACATAACAATGGAATTATCGTCAACTACCTTTCTCTTGCGATGGCGATAGAGGAAAGACAAACATTCACTTACCGTCCGCGGTAAACTTAATGGGGAATTTGCGTTGGCATTCGTTTACATAGAAAAAGTATATTCGAAACGGTGAATACCGAACATCCAAAAAACGAGCTATAACGGCTCCGCTAATGGAACTATCGCACGCAAGTCGGCCGCAAAGCGACACTAAAGTGGAACTACGTTAACGTACTTTTTACCATTTCCCCCCTCTGTTCCCCCGGGCGCCCGCCGTCAGTAATAAAACCGTTCTATATCGATATGGATCTGGGACAAATGGGGACATCCATTTTTAATTAAAACTTTTCCTGCGACATTGACTTTTATTGGCTGACTGTGCAACCGATATTGGCTTCTCAGCGGAAAAACGCAAACGAGGCTACTTTTTATAACAACAACAAAAAATAGACTCTTATTAGCCATTTCCAGAGCACATTTTCCTTCGCTATAAAGAATCGTTCCAAGAATAATGTTTGACGAATTACAACTCTCGGAAAACTTACACTGGTTTCGTGTTTCTGAACCATGAATTTTAAGTGTAAAAGACGTAAGATAATATCTAGTAGCATGAATTTAATGAAATAATGGTAAATGCGACAATAAATAAACATAATAGTAATGACACCTTTATTCTAAATTAGTCGCTATCCAAAGAAGAATATGATTCATTAATTTAAATTACTTTCACATTTCAAGCTAGACGTACAGAATATTATTATTTTAGAATGTTAACATCTAATTGGATACTGATTGATGTAATATATCCTGTTCTATTTTCTCAATTAGTAATGAACATGGGTTAGTAATGGAAATATGTGGTCGTACATATCTGGTTGCACATTATGATGAAAAATTAATGAAGCAATACGATTACCTGCCTTATCGGCCATATTATTTATCTAATTTAGCAGGATATTTATACTTGAATGACGCACTTTCTGAATGGTACGTGGAGTTCCCAAGGTAGTTGAAATTTCAAGGAGTTTTGATTATTGCTCCTTTATTGTGTGTTTAATAAACGGTTCAATAAAAACCAAACTTCATCTTATAATACAGTTTTGATTCTCCCAATGAAGAATAAACGTTCATACAACGTTCAAAAATAGTCAGAAAATAGAAATCAAAAGAAGATCAGGGATGATAAAAAATAAGAAAGATCAGGCCATGTCGAAACAACCTATTAGCAATTACAATCAGGTGGTAGCTGGGGTAACAATGAAAGACACACAAAATGTACAAAAGAAAGTTCAACAAAATGTATCTTCTGATCAAACACTAAAGCTGATGCTAAACAAACTAAATAAACTCAACGAAAGACTAACTCGTTTGGAACATAACGGTAGGGGCTACTCCTGATGATAAAATGATGGAATGGAATGTCAATGGACTGCTACATCATATGCTGTTACTTTTACTATAATTCTACAATAAATAGTAATAATAAATAAATAAAAATACACTAAGAAATGAAATAAATAACAAATAAATCCACCTACTGCAATGTTAAATACAAATACTAAGAAGCTTAATACTACAAACGAAATAGAAAATATTCATCACAATAGCATTGAAAATGAAATTTCCCCAAATAAAGATTAACCAAATCTACATAACGTATAAATCAAAACCAAGAAGGTATTTCTGAAATAAATATTAAGAACTCCAATAACACTATAATAAATAATGACGTAGACTTATCCCCACAACTAATACTATTAACCCCACAAGTATTATTAATTACACATCTGAACAAAAATATCCAACGTGTTAACCCAATAAAAGAATCCATTTACCAACAAACTACAAATTTGAATTATTATATAGATGCTACATTTCGTAAAATGCACGAAAACGGGGAATAACTGAACAAAACATTTTTAATTCAAGGAGAATACAGATAAATTATAAACATAACAGTTTAACACATTTTAAACATTATTCTGCAAAAATTCCTGCGCTGTTTTAAAGGCGTTTTCGTTAAAGACATTTTATGCAAGTCATTAAAATCGAACTTCGTCTTAACTTCATTTTACTTATGTGTTGTAGTTTGTAGTTGTACACCCCTTATGTAATAATGTAGATTCCATAGCTAATTGAAATGACAAAAAAACGTTATCTAAAGTTTCCAAATTTGTATCTGTATCGATTGAATGGAATTGAAAAAACCCAAAACCAACACATTAAAATCTGGGCTGGTTGGTTTCCAGATTTCCCTGCAAACGCAAGAGATTGCTTTTGAAGGGCTCTGTGTGGCTCTTATATAGAAATTTCTCTTTGTTTTAGTTAGATAAAACCATTTTTCATCCAGGTGTTAGGAGAGAGAAAGTAATGTGAGTGATCCACACCAGTTGATTCCAAAATAATTGTAGCCAATTGAAAACGTTGGACATTCAGTTTTCTTTCAGTATTTAAATCATAGTTCTACACAAACCCATTTATGAGTTACAACAAAAACTGTAACGCCTTACATTATGTTAACAAAAAATAATTCTTTAACGCATTTCTTTTCTTTATAAAAATTCAATACTTTTTCAAAAATTATTGTAGCTAATTGAAAACGTTGGAATTTCAGATTTCCTTCAGTATATAAATCATAGTTCTGCACAAACCCGTTTTTGAGTTATAAACAAAAACTGTACCACCTTAATTCTTTAACGCATTTGTGTTCTTTGTAAAAAATCCAATATATTTTTCAAAAATTATTGTAGCCAATTGATAACATTGGACATTCAGCTTTCTTGCAGTATATAAA
>JAWQRJ010004309.1:0-11171 GCA_033557515.1 Diorygopyx duplodentatus
ATCATAGTTATTTATAAATAAATTTTGCTATTCGGAGCGGTTGTATTTGTTGTCGTTGGGATTTTATGTATAAACTTCGTCGGTTTTTTCAAATAAATCGTTTTAGTCAGTGATTACAATCATGCTTTTTCAATAAAAAAGAAATTATAAATACAATGCAATCAGTTATTCCCTTTTCTTTATTCAAACGCTGCGACTTTGGACAATGTATGTCAACATACATTGTCCAAAGTCGCAAGATTAAAAGAAAGATTAAAAAGCAAAATTAAAAGAAAGTCGCAAGTTTATTTAAATAAACGGGTACGTTTTGAAAAGTACTGCAGGCCATAGTAAATTCGGCACGCCATACAAAGGTGGTGCTAACAGTCCATAAAAATTTCAAATAATTTTTTTAAATTTTTTTCAAGCAAATTTTCAGACTTCTAGCTTTATCCGACTCTCATATATTTTTAATGGACGGTCTACGGTGATTTTTTTTAGATCTACGGTGATTCCCACATAAAGGGTATATAGGAATCCATAATAAAAAATCAAAAGGAAATATTAGCTTAAATGATTTGTGTAAAATTTTCTAATAAAAGCTTAAGTTGTTGTCTATACAGGTGACCCAATAGTGTGTTATCTTACGATACATATTTTATACTATCTTTATTCGAGACATTATACATCACCTTGAATACATTAATGATTAACCAATTATATTATTACAATCTCTTTTTGAGATTGAAATTCCAAAAATTTAAATATAAAATCTTTAGTACTAATTAAGATCTACGAACTAAAATTGTTTTTAACTATACACTATCCCATTTATGTTCAACGATTGTCGACTTATTGTATTTTTAATGCAATACTCATTCGAGTATTGTATTTTTGATGCATTGAGATTTATTAATTGCCTGTACATATGAAAATAATGGATGTTGCCTAAACATAGGCAACTAATATTTTGTGTACAAACTAAGTGACGAAGAAATAGCTAAAAACATATACATAGAACTTATATGCTATTTAAGAATTATTGTTAAAAATAATTCTTAAATATTACGTAACGCAAGTCATTAGTAAATCATTATTTTTCAATTCCTTTTAAGGATTTCAACATTGTTTTTTGGGGATAGTGCAGTTGAATAGAGGTTTTCGTTATTGAAAAAACATGTAGGGGGCATTTTAGGAACAATAATATTTTCACTGGGCTATTTATGAAACTTTGTATTTATGTTTTCAAATTTTGATTATTTTACAAATGTTTGTGGTAACAACAAAACAAAACATTTTTATTGTTATCTTTATCATAAAGCTTCAACCTACGAAAACACCTCTTCATACTATAGTTGTGTTCCATAGGATTTTACAGTTTACACAGTTGACATTTCGGATTCTATGATCTGTCTTCAGACTCCGTCCAACTACAAAATGACAGAGGAAACGTGTTTTAATACAATTAAATAAAGAACAATTAAATTACTTAATCAATTAATTACAAAGCTCTAAAACAAATATCGTAACATATTCTGTTAGACACATCAACCACGAAATAAAATTCGATTATTTTAAAATTATTACAAATGAAGTAATTTATTACTTTTGAACAATACAATGTGTCGACATCGCAGCAACTGATTGCGACAACAGGAATTCCAGCGCATTTTGTTACATTTGTATTTAAAAATAGAACTACATATTATACACATAGTCGGTATAGAAGAAAAGTATTGAAAAACGTCATAAAAGGCATCTGTAGAGTTTATTATTACTAAATTCTGTTATTTCATTAAGGATGGAGTTGCGATTGGATATTTTGTGTTTAGTTATTTCAAATTCTTCTAGAAGGTCCATTTTCTTAGATTTATTTAATTCATAAAGTAATTTAATGTTCTCTATTTCAATTTTGTGATTAGTTCACGCTCTGCACATTCGATATTATAGATCCCACATTTTTCTATCATTTCAGTTTTTCGATTGTTGTTAGAGAGTATAATAAGGGAAAAATAAAGTAATAAAAAAGACTAGATTTATTGTTGAAGTTTGAAGCTCATTCATACTTTTTATCTTCATATCTTTTACGTTCATATTTTTATTTAGTCTTTATATCGGGCCTGCGATTTTTTCACCCAGTCGAAATTCAGCGAAAACTAAGTATAAGTATCAGAAGAAATACATAAATGTCCGCATTTCTACGTATTCAAAGTGGTTCCAGTCCCAAAAAAAACCACAGTCATTTTCTGATTTACGACCAGTGAGTATTTTGACAACGTTATTCGTGAACGAAATAATATTATGGCGACAATTGAAACTGTATATGGAAAAATACAATTTGCTTCCACAAACTCAATCAGAAGTTACAACTTTCTGTCTGCTGTATTATTGAAAAGCATTTTACAGAATCAACCATAGATTGCTCTCATTACATTATAATGGATTAGACAATACTTCGGTTAACTTAATTACGAACTACTATAAACGGATAGACGACAGATGGTCACGGTTGATGGAAATGGTTCAGATGTAATAACAATTGTCGCTAGCTGTGCTCAGAGTTCGGTTATTTCAACATTTCTATATAGCGCATCTATACCAGCAATTTCAGAAATGGTGTTAAATATTGCAATGTGCACTGGTATGCGGATGATACGCAATTATATTATTAAGAATTTAGCTGCTTTAATTGATGCATATGTTTAATTGGGTTTATCTGCAACCCATGTGCAGATAAACCCAATTAAGACTGAAATTATCCTTTTTGGACCAAAAGAGCTTAAAGATAAATTACGCCACAAGATCAACGTTAGTATCAATAGTTATAGCTTAATACTTAAAGAACAAGTGAAAGATCTTGTCATAATACTTGATGGATATAATACTTAAAAGAACTAATAATTAATACTTACAATTTGATAGTCAATTACGACATGATACCTAAATAACTATACATTACACCACATCATGCAAAAAACAGTTTAGGGTAGGCCATGCAAAACAAAACTTAAACAAAAAAGCAGAAAACTTGTGTCGTAATAGCTATTATATTTTTTAAATAAAGTTTACGATTTCGTTCTGTTTATTATTGGATTATTATGGTAATTTTTAACCTTTTGCATTTCGTTCTGTAGGTAATTATAAACAGCTGTTCACAACATAACCAAACTTTTCAAGAAATCAATCAAGAAAGATTGATTAAATTATTTTATAAAATTATTTGATAAAAATGAAAAGGAGTTTCATTTAGATCATTTTGAAAAATCCGCCAAAAAGAACAATAAAAAGGGTCTTTGACAGTTGATAAGAATGTCAACAACAGTTGATGAGAATGTTAAATTAAGTTAAACCACACGTTTATTAAAATGTGGTAGTATAGTAATATATTTTCTATCAGTTTTAAATTATGATTAAAAGAATCTAGAAATCAGTTTTTTCATGTTTGATGCAGAACATTCCTAGAAAACGGTTACCACAAATTCGTTTTCTTCGATTTTTTTCACTCAAACGGAAACACGATAAGCAGAATTATCCGCTACCACAACTGTCGGTGACTGAGAAATATTTTTAACAGTGCTTCTTTCGTTTTCATCGAGAATTGTGGCTCACGTAGTAAAGATCCGAAGATCCGAAAATTCCCAACATGTAACCGACATTTTCGGGAAATATTTCTATATATCTTCTTAGCTTTTCATTAATGCGCAACTTCATACTATCTAAATCGTGAATTTTAAACCTTTTTACAGAACCACACAACTTTGGTTGAACAGGTGCCGAAAGTGATACTTTTATGAAATCATATATTTTTTAAACAATAACAACCTAATATAGTGGGTATAACAGATATGAGAACTTTATTTATTTTTTAAACGAAGGGATATTAAAAAATAAATAAAATTTTGATAATATGGGCCATAGAAAATTCGTATACCCCATTTTGCAATTTCTCATGATATCAAAAGAAATTAAAATTTATTCAAAACAACGAACTAAAATTTTCCATTCATTAAAATTAATAAAAATATTTCATTATATATATTATTTCATATTTCATCAATCTTTTCTATTTATTGTTAGTTACATCAAAATACATGATCTGTATTTCATGTTATTGACTACTTTTTCTGCTTCTCTATATAAAAGAAAACTAAAAAAGGGGTAAAAATGTTGTTTTCAAGTTTATTTGAACAATGGTTACTTCTTTATTGTTTATAATAAGTTCACTTCTGTATGGAGAAGATCATTCAAAAATGATACTATATGCTTTTTTTATTTATCAAAAATAAACACACCATTTCCTGTGAATAAAATACCTTTTCTTTCAAAAAGTCTCACCGATATTTTATTCACAGGAAAAGGTGTGTTTATTTTTGAAAAAATCAATATGATATGATATTTTTATTGTTTTCAATTTTTGTCGTTTGTAATCATTTGTTTAAAGTTTATTTTTAAAATGAAAAAATATTTTATTAAGTAATATCCATAAAAGATATTTTATTTTTAACAAAATTGATTGACATCTGTATTGAAAAGTATTTGCACTTTTATCATTATAGAAAGACAGTTTTGAAAAATGAAGGTAAATTACAGTCCAACCAATTAATTTAATTTCTTTAAAATCTGCTTTAATAATTCGAGAAATTTATTGAAAAATTCACAGATTGTAAACAAAATTGTACAGTTGTGGATAAAAATAATACTTACAAGAACTGACATTTTAAGTCAAACATATCAAGCTTGACAATAATTAAAATGTAATTTTAGATCAATTTTTTAGAATTTTAGAACGGATTGATTTTGAAACGAATAATAACACATAACCAATTACCTGAGCATACTTTGCGTGGTCAGTTCGAACAGTTTTATTACCCCTTTTTATTAAATCTTATTAATTTATACGAGGTGTTCGACAATGAAGACCTTCGGTACTTTTTCTACCCAATATTCATTTGTTTTTTCGACAATTTTTTTTTAGAATATGATACGTTTTTTTCAGAAATACAATAATATATAATTACAATAAACCGGACACTCTTAAAAAAATAGGAAATATTTTTTTCTAAACTGAACAGAGAGCTAAATAGTACACTATAGTAGTGGTGCATACTGTATACTATGGGTCACCCTGCATACGCGCTAATAATGTCATGTTTGTAGTGTGCCGTTTAAGTTAATTTTTCTCGAAAACCGTAACTTGTACGTAAATTTAATAACAGGACTTTGTTATGTATTTTGAATTGACGAATCATATTTTAATAATAACAATATAACAAGAATAAAGGAAAATTAGCAAAAAAACAAATGGCAAAAACATCCTGTATAAAATTATTTCATAACACTGTACTAATAGTAAAAACAAAGAAAACCACAAATAACAAAAAAAAGTTTTTTTCTGAACAAACTTTCGTTTGATCTTGCTTGCTTCGTAATAACAATGGATTTTGTTTAAACTTTTGTAATAAAAAATTGTAATAATTTTTTTTGTAATAAATCGTCGGTTGTATTTTGATTGTTGTCCAAAAATGAGTGAAGGATCTGTAAAGAATCATCAATGGATACATTAGATACTTTTTCAATATCTTCCGTGGATTTCCCCAGTTCCTCCAGTCCATTTCGTGTTTCCTCGTTTTCTGGTTGTACGATGTAAGTGTCAATAATATCGTCATCCGATGACGGAATTACTTCGATATATCCATCAAAAGTAAGTAATGGAGAATCATTTCTCAATTGTACCCAGGTTTCAAATTCGTTTTTTAATTGGGAGAATTTGTCAATCCAATCGACAACACTAGCTTTCAAATTTTCTTTAACAACAATGAAAGGAATGTCATCTCCTTCTTCCCAGAAAGAACATTGGCCAAACCCTGCCTTCTTAAAACAATTTGAAGTTGTCCCAAACTTAACATTAATATCCCAAATTCTTGCTACTTCATCAACGATATTAATTTTTTTATTTTAAGTTTTAATTATGTGAATTTTCGATTAATTTTAAAGCTTTTCCCAAAATTCTAGATCTATTTTGATGTAGTATTTGCAGGGAGAAAGGCTAATTTGATCGATTTTAATTTTTGCAAAATATCTTGAGGGCTAGCCGTAACTGTCAATAAAAAGAATAATTTGTCTTCCTTGGTTTGATATATTTTTTTTTTATCCAATGGCAGTAGCCATTCTTCAAAGATTTTTGATGTCATCCAAACTTTTGTTGAATTAGCTTCATAATCAGTAGCTCAAAACAAAAAAAAAACGGTAAGAGCTACAGCTTCGGTTAAATGGAACAATATGGGGATGTGTATCTAAGCTGTTCAGACCTTCTTTTGTTTTTTCAAAAAAATGCATCGCCTACTAGATATCCTGAAAAAGCTGAAAATTGTCATTTTCTTCAAATGTGGAAATATTTCCCACATTATTTATCGTATCAAAAAATTTCTAGGGAAAAAGTTGTAGATATCAAAACAATCTGTAGGATTGATTATAAAAATATTTTTTACCTTGCAACAGTTTCGAGATATGACCCACAGTTGTATTTTTTTAAAATGTAAACCATAGTTGATTTTGACATTATTAAATTACTTGATTTTTTCCCTACACCAGTCTTTTGTTTTGAAAACAAAACGGATAGTGTGATGTGGGTTAAAATCTGTGTGAACTTTTAAATGCATTTTACTCGATAAGGTAGTTTACTTTAGGTTTGGTTATCATTAAAAGATATTTCACCACACGTGCATTTGGAATTTATAGTGTAACATTAACCAACGTTTTCAAAGTTTACTGCCATTATTACTTTTGCTGCGCCAGCCATTAATTTTGATTTCAATAACTAGTGTCAACTCACGGAGGCTAACACAATTATTGCAATTGTAAATGTCTAACCATAACAGAAGATAGAATAGAGCGCACAACATCGAACACTTCGTACAGTTTCTTTCCTCCAATTAATCATTTAGACTTAGACAATGATGGTGTCAAGGACCCACTTTGTCTCGTGTAATGATGCATAGAAATGTTGAAATAACCAGGTTTATTCAAGGTTGCGGCCACAAATGCGCTTTCCTTTCCATTCATGACAATTTTTTATTAAATCTCGTTGTAGAGATACTGTTTATTAAACAGATAGAACATTGTCTTACAAAAAATCTGAACCAACAGTTTTGTTATCATTAATATTATTCGTGGGGAGCTCCATACATCAAAGGATCCAAACCTACGTCTTCTTTGCTAATTAATGGAAGAAACGATGGAGAATTGGAGAATAAATGTACAGCCGGTCCTGCTTCAGCCGACACTATCCCGAACTCGGACTGGGCCCCGGCTGCATTCCTATCGCCATTGTCAAGTGAGAAGATCGAACAGGTGTGCAAGTCCTCCCCCGTACACTCCCCATTGTGTTTTTGCTGTTTCACACCTGTGCCATCGTTTGTACCGTTCGTATAATGCCTTCTTTCATATTATGATACGCCTCGTATCGCGGTCGGGGCATTTTTGAAACTTAAGTGGTCAACAGGGCACGGTTTCTTTTTTCCTTTCTGGCGTTGCTCAACTTCTTTTTCTTCTTCTCCGTCTTTTTTGTTGTTGTCACTCGTTTTTGCCTTGTTTGCCACACTTCAGTTAGCTCCGTGAAAACGAACCGACTAACGGAGACTGGTGTTTTTGTGACTGTACTTGAACGTATGGTCGATATAATTTCATTGCCCATACGTACTTTTTATCATTAACTAACTTATCAAATGTACTTTTGATCAAATCAAACTTTTGATCAACGTTCCCAAAAATACATTTAGAAAAATATCAGAAGAAGTAATACAAATATGTACTCTTCAAAAATTCTTGTTACTTTTTTATTACTTTTGTGTGTCATTCTTTTTGTGTCATAGAAAGCACTTGGTATCCCAAATGCTATTAATTTGTTTTTCTAGCTATTCTCCATAAAAATTGGTTCATAACAGATCATTTTAATGTTGAAATAAAGCATTTACAACATTTACATTAATAAGAACACTATAAACTACAATAAGATACAAATAGATTGTACAAAGTTCTTACCATGTAAATTTTTTTACATTGATAATTATTCCAAAATTAGCCCATTAACTCAACCCACTGCTCTTGTTTGAGACAGCATTAAAGACTTGCTTGATTTTTTAATTTCCATTTATATTTATGGTATTAAAATTATTAGTTAAGCAGATATTTCTACGCATTTATAAGTAAGTACATGATATTTTCCTCGATTCTATTTTTTTCACCTAACAATGTTGTTCTTGAAACGCATTAACATACTTCGCAATAAATTTATTATTATGTTCTAATTAGCTTTCATACGCCCAAAAATTCTTGGAATGATTGTGAAGGATTGAAATGTGAAAGGTTCAATGGACATGTGTGTGACATTTATTGTTGACTTACAAGGTGAATTGAATTCAACGCTCTGAGACATTTATGGAAAAGTAATCATATTTGAATTTTGAAAATTTGCTGCCTGGGTGTCTTGGGAATTTTGTTGCGCTTGTTTTTAACTTTGGATTCTTCACTCACTTTTTACTTCTTGCACAGTACATACCCAATCAAATTGTGTACATGTGTTCAATATTCAATATTTCTGCAGTGCCACCCCGTTTAAAATCAGTGTGAATTGTTTTGCTTACTCCGAAAATAGAAAATGTTACGTCGAAGCATTAAGAAGCACACAAACAACTCCAAAAAGTAACCTAACAAATTAAAAACAAATCACAATATGATATATGAGAAGCTTTTTCATTTGCTCTTATTTAATTTTTTTTGGCCAACGTCTTTTACTATACCAAAAATATCTTTTCTTGTTAAAGCTATATCATTGCTTTCCGCCAGGTTTTACGTAGATCCTAAAATTATTAAGACAACGTTTAAAATATGCATTACATTTGTTCGAAGTGTATTAATATTACACTTCGAACAATAAACAATCAATTGTTATTATTTCAATTTAAATGACAAGTAAAAGTTAAGATAATAATTTATGAAGGATTACTGAGCCACCCTAATCCCCAAATACGCCGAGCCGGCCGAGCGACGAAACTTTTCAATGTTTCGCATTACAATTTTCCAATGTATCGAAAGCCAATGACTTCCTGTACATGCTCGTTGCAAAATCGCGGCGGTACTCGGCGGTCCTTTTTATTTTAAGACTACCTCAAAATTATTCTCTCAAATTATTATATCAGAGAAAACAAAACACGGTTTTACAACGCTACATTATAAATTCATGACTTAAAAATAACAAATTTTAATCATTCAAATATTTGTAAGTGATCTACATACCTTTACAAAAAAAGTCCAAAAAGAATTTTTGGACTTGCTATGGAAATATCGACGAAATAATATTACTCAGTTCGACTATACAGGTATCTACCGTAGACCGTCCATTAGAAATAGATGGGGAACGGATAAAGCTAGCAGTTTGATAATTTGGATTTCAATATGGATCGAAGAAAATTAAAAGATAGAACTATTTTCAATAAGGTGGTGGTTCCGGCTATACCGGAAGTTGACAACAGCTTTGTTAATTTAAATGGAATGAACCGAATTTTAATTTTTAGAATCTTAATCTATATTCAATTTTCAACAACTTTCGTAATACATTTGCTAGGCCTAAACTTTCATATTTAGTTCTATAACGTAGTTAGGGTTTAGTTCATCTTTATGGTAATCTAAGACATAAATTACTAAAGAAAATGTTCAAATCGGTCTCCATTTCTTTCTAAACAAATCAGAATTCTTGATTGGACTCCATTGACAGTTGCATTTTCCACCCTAAATACGAAATCAACCAACCTAAGTTGCATAAACGTCAAAATTGATAACTAATTGGTAGGCAACGCAATTTACAACAAATGAATGTATTGTCAAAGGATATATTTTAGGTATAGGGAAACCTACTACCGTTTAACGAGGATTTTAATTCTATATTTGATAAGATAAAAATATTTGGTAGGTGCCATCTAAAAATCATCTTTCAAAAATCACTTTTTGTCATTTAAAGTTTTCCTATTTTAAAATTCAATTTTGTAAAGAATGTACGTAAGAATGTTCCGCTGGGTGTATTTCCGAAAAGTTCAATGTCTCAACTAATGGTTAATGAAGTATGAACATTATCGCATAACTCTAATTATGAGAATTCGATTTTTCAAAATGTTGCTGCGGTTGCATAATTTTTGCAGAAAAATTCAATATCTCGAAAACGATTAAGTTTAGGTTTGGCAAATGTATTACGAAAGTTGTTGAAAATTTAATGCGGATTAAGAAAAAAAATTAAAATTGGGTTTAAATTAGCCAGCTTATAAAAAATATTTTCGCCTTTTAGTTCTCTTCTTATCATATTCAAATCAAAATTTTCAGACTTCTGGCTTTATCCGTTCCCCATATATTTCTAATGGACGGTGTACGGTAGACACCCTGTATTGTTAATTTTATCCTTGCTTGCGAGCTTTACACAATTTAGCTATTAAGGAAAATTTTAGTAGTGAAGAAAAAACTGAACAAAAATCACCAAAAATAATTAAACATGTTATCAGATAGAAATCTTTTATACAAACACGAAAACATTTTAAAAATAATAAAAATTCTTGACTGAACTACAATAATTATGAAGGAAATGACAAAAATACATTGTTTTTTTGTAAATATTCCTTTAAAAGTTTGTTGTGTTGTTCAATCAACTTGTTGAGGCGTTTTCTTTTTACTTTCTCCCATATAAGGAGAAAGTAATGCATTCGGTCCAAAATGTTGACGGTGAGATTTTGATATATCTGGACGTATTATGGTATTCTAAGACTAATGGTACCATTTTTGGCCTTTGGTCTGTCCGTCCATTCGTCTGTAAGATATATAGTTTGTGGCCTGCAGATCTGGCATTTCTAATCCTTGTAGGTAAAAAAGTTTCAAATAAAAACTGCATGGTTTCAGTCCTTCTCTCTTCTTTATATATTTTCATATATACAGGCTGTCTCATTTCTTCGAGACGCTATGCAACTTCAGATTTTTAATGGGAACACCTTGTATATTATTACATTTTTGGGTTTCTTATGGAATTTATAGTCTATTTTATTAAACATATATATGTCCTAAGTCGCACCATTTAGAAGTTATTCCTAAAATAGATCGGGGGGTTAGGAGAGAGAATGTCATGTGAGTGATCACATACCCACTCATTTCAATTT
>JAWQRJ010004310.1:0-11169 GCA_033557515.1 Diorygopyx duplodentatus
ATATCAACACTTATTATCATTTCCTTTGGCTTTCCGGTGATCGCCGCGTCTGTGAAGCAACTCTCCGTTGACGTTTCGCCGCTCATTGCAGACGGCATCATCAGAACCAACTGATACTGTTCGCTATGTTGTACTTATTATCATCCTTAACAGATGAACCCTTAAGACTCATTCGACAATTACATTATACATTATACGGAAGCAGTTTTAAATGCGCCAAATATAAAAACTCGTTCGTCTGCGGCTTTCAATACTTTGATTGATATTTTCGGGGAAAATAAAGTTAATAAATTTTGCGGCTCTAAAGTTGATGGAATTTCCAAGAACATAGGATTTTCCCTTGTTTAATCTTCCTTTGAAAAAGATTCAAATACTCGTTCGCAATTTGAAGTGAAGTTTGCTGATACTGAATTGCCAGCATACAAGGATTTAGAATATTTTATTATATCTGAATCGAGAGCCCTTCAAACTTCGTCAACTAGTGAAAGTTCCTCTAGAACTGTGGGAAAATTCGTATCTAGGTACAGTTTAAAAAATCCTTTAACTTGATACCAAACTCGACGGGGTTACGTTAAAAAATAAAAAACTACCCCATCGAGATTTTCAACCCCCTAATAAAAAAAAATTAATAACTCTGTCGATATCAAAAATAACTATTGGTTGTCTTTAATCAATCTGAAGGATTTTAAATTCTCTATCAATCGAAACAAAGTTAGATTTCAGTTCCGTTTTGACCAGTTTAAGAAATCTACACCCTGCATTTTTGAAAAATACAATTTCAATTTCAGTCTAGCGAAAATTCGTTTGGAAAAGATAATCGAATTTGGTGATAGAGCTTCCAGAGATGAATTGTTGAAACATCAGTTTTTTGTTCGTTATGAAGAAGCGAATCGTATTTATACAGAATTTGAAACCGCTAATAGTGCACTTTTACAGGCTAATTTGGAAATAATGAAAGGGAATTAGAGCGATTACAAGAAGTTGCGTTAGAAATAGATTTAGAAATATTGTATCAAACTAAGTTGTATTACAATTCTTTAAATACTAAACCTGAAAGGAAGGTTAATATTAAATCCTCAACTAGTTGCTCTAACTTTTCATGCGGTGTTAAATTGCCTAAAATTGATCTGCCATCCTTTAATGGAGATCTGTTGTCGTAATTTTGTTGGCCTTTTTAAAGCTTTGGTTCATAATAACAAGAAATTGTCAAGTATTGGGAAACATTAATACTTATTATCATCCTGAACTGATGATCCCTTAAGGCTCATTCGACAATTACCATCGACGGAAGGTAATTATACTATAGCCTTTGATACATTGTTGAAACGGTACCAGAACAAAAGGATTTTGGTCACTCATTATTGGGAAGCAGTTTTAAATGCGCCAAATCTAAGAACTCGTTCGTCTGCGACTTCCAACACTCTGATTGATATTTTCGCGGAAAATAAAGTTAATAAATTTTGCGGCTCTAAAGTTGATGGAATTTCCAAGAACATTGGGATTTTCCTTTGTTTAATCTTCCTTTGAAAAAGATAGATTCAAATACTCGTTCGCAACTTGAAGTGAAGTTTGCTGATATTGAATTGCCACCATACAAGGATTTAGAATATTTTATTATATCTGAATCGAGAGCCCTTCAAACTTCGTCAACTAGTGAAAGTTCCTCTAGAACTGTGGGAAAATTCATATCTAGGTAAGGTTTAAAAAATCCTTTAACTTGATACCAAACTCGACGGGGTTACGTTAAAAAATAAAAAAAACTACCCCATCGAGATTTTCAATAGAAAAAAATTAATAACTTAGTGGATATCAAAAATAACTATTGGTTGTCTTATATCAATTTAAAGGATTTTAAATTCTCTACTTCCAAGTTGACATACTAACGTTTTTCAGATTTCGTCTGATACCAAAATGAAAACTACTTAAATACCCATTTTCAAGCAAAGATTTCTGCTTTTTTCAGTATTGATCTCCCCATTAGAAATATCTATTTTCTACTAGGGTGGTTTTCCAACCATCAACGTTGGAGATCTTTTCTCAACACACAGTTTTGTGGTTTCCCATTATTCTTTGAGAAGCACCACCGCTCTATGATCAAATACTACTTTCTGGGACGACTGCAAATAGTTGCAGTCGACCACCCGCGAATCTGGGAATTAGAATTCGCTTTGTCTGCAGCTTTCTTCGGCTAAAACGTGCGCGCGAATTAATTTCAAAGGGTCAATACACGCTCGTATATCTTTTCGTATAAGCGCTGGTACCACGCACTCTTGAAGCCCGTGCCACATAAATTACCGTTCCATTCGTGCCCGATAGAGAGCGTCAGTTACAGGGTCGGATTAATCGCATCCACCACGGCAGGTACGATGTATAATTTAAAATCGTCGAGAGTGGATTTATTGAAAATTAGTGTTGCGAGCAGAGAGAAGACGGCGGGAAACCGTTACACAAGGTGTAATACAGATTTGTATATACAGATTCGGCTGAGATTCTCAAGAGAACAGAGCATTTTTTAATCTAGTATACATTTTGCATCAGAACTGGGTGGCTTATGGGGACAGGAAACAGTAGAAAACGTCTACTTAAGCCACACTAAACTATCACGCGCAAAGTGTAATGCCCAATCGATCACAGTCGTTTCCTCCGTTGAAATAACAGACATCACGTGCCACGCCGCAGAAACAAGCGTCGGGCCACATCCAGTAATGCCCGTCGGAATTACCGTCATCATAACGTTTACTGCCTCAGTTATGTCGTTAAAGTGTCGACCGAGGTATTGTGCTGGGCGTGTCGCCTAGAACAACTGAACGCGACGGGCAATTGTACGGCACCCAGTGGTCGGGATTCTTCCACACTTTGATCTGCAAATATTTATTGGGCGTGTTTCGATATTACCACGTCTGTTCTTTCCATTCGGCCATGATGACGACGACGACAACGACTTTTCCTTTATGGCACTTTTTTCCGTTAGTTCGCATCTACAGCTTCGCCCCGGATACCATCAAAAACTAATTAACCTTTTGTTGATGACGCGCAACTTGTTAGAAAGTTAATTGTTCAAGATTGCCCACAGACGTAATAGTTTCTTATAAGGAGCTTTTTCTTCGGGACGTCGTTAAAGTTAATGTAGCACTAGGGATGAAACACAGCAAATATTTACCAATTTGGATGATTGTTTTGAAGTTTCATTAATTTTCATTGCAGGATTAATTTGGCAATCGCGTCGTTTAAAGATTTGTTAAATGACTCTCCCATCAAGTAGCATCCTCTTGATTACACAACATATTTTTTTATGGGATTTTGATTAATACTGATCTCTGACCCCAACAAAAAAAAAATCACGCTCGAAAGTGTATTAATATAGTAATAAAAGATGTATTCAATTGAAGAAAGGTGAAAGTTATTTGATTCTAAAAAAATAGTTTACCGATTTAATTAAGAATTCCAAGAAAGGAAGGAGAGTACTGATTTTTAGTAATTAGTATGTTTAGAAACTAAATTTAGATTTTTAAGACTTTTATTCGTCGCTCGGTTTCGGTATCATAGTACCATCGTTATGGACAAACAACTTCTAACAATGCTTCTAACAATGCTTACGATATCCACTCTTTTAACAATATATTTCAAAAATACTAAGTTAGACAATAACCATACAACACAACTACATGTAGAAGACAAACTTAAACCAATCTATAGAGCCATCACTTACCAAGGCAAAATCAGTAACAAAATTAAAAACATTGCTAATAAATTCAACATTTCACTTGCTCTTAAAACAAACCATAATCTAAAAAGCATACTTAATAATAATAAACCACCTACCAAATTGCTATCAAAAAATGGTGTATAAACCCTTACATGTGAAACTTGCAATGCTACATACATAGGAGAGACCGGCAGCAAAATCGAAATTAGAGTCAAAGAACACCTCACAAGCAATTTGAATTATTACTTCGGTAGACTTACAAATTTTAACAATCATAAATTCACATTTGATCAACTGAATAAATGCTACTTAATGGAATTATTTGAATGATTATAAAATAGATTCATTTAGAAAAAAACTCTACTACTTAATGATCAATTAGAAAACAATATTCCAAATATTAACCATTCCCTCAGACACCCCTTCAATAGGAAGAAAAAATATTTATAAAATTTTATATTTATACTTACATTAAATTCAATACTTTTTTCATTTTATTTGCATATTTATTATTAATTAATAAATTTCCCAATTAATATAATTTTTACTCTATTTCGCCCTTTTCTTTTTATTTACATTATTTTCATTTTTGCTAATTAATGATTAAAGTTTCTCATTAACAATCATAAGTTTCAATCACCACAATCATAGGTTCGGTGCGTATGAAAATATGTGTTTTAAGTGAAATTAAAGTTTCATGAATAATGATTGAAATACTGATGAAAAGTTTGTTTGTTAATGATGAAAAATGGTTGAAAAAGTGAAGGAGAATTCAGTTTGAAGGTGACTGCAAACTAGTCATGGATTTTTTTGAATTTTGTCGTGTGTTAATAGTTGAATTGTGTCGTATGTATTGTAGTGTTATAACATGTAAATTGAATGATTTTATTGTTTATTTTCATCTTTTGCGACGATTTTCATCCCCCAATTTTTTTTCAATTTTTTTATTTCAATTTGTGTTCTTCATTTTATATCAAACCTATATCAAACCTTCGCGACCACACCGAATTAAAATTAAAATAAAAGTTTCAATCACCACAATCATAGAGGTTAGATGCGTATGAAAATATGTGTTTTAAGTGAAATTAAAGTTTCATGAATAATGATTGAAATAATGATAAAAAGTTTGTTTGTTAATGATGAAAAATGGTTGAAAAAGTGAAGGAGAATTCAGTTTGAAGGTGACTACAAACTCGTTTTTTTTTAAAATTTTGTCGTATGTTAATAGTGGAATTGTGTCGTATATATTGTAGTGTTATAACATGTAAATTGAATGTTTTTAATGTTTATTTTCATCTTTTGCGACGATTTTCAACCCACAATTTTTTTTCAATTTTTTTATATAATATAAATTTGTGTTCTACATTTTATATCAAACCTTCACGATCACACTGAATTAAAATTAAAATAAAACTATCATACTGTTGTCATCGGATTGAAAATTATTTGGTTGGGGAATTTTTCCAGAAGTAAGTTGGTTGGTGACATTGCCTAAAACCTGCCTCCATTTGTTGTTGAAAACAACGAATTCTTCTGTGGAGAGTTTTAAAGCATCAACGTCTCGAAGCTTATAGGTTTTATTGGCTAATTTTGCTGATAAGTAAGATCCTTCGCATAATGGAGTAAGTTTTTTGCACGAACCCTTTGTTTTTACCCGTTACACGTAGTTTCTTGAGTAACGCGAGATTGAAAAGGTTGAACGTTTCATTTTGTTTATTTTTACAATTTTTAACGGGTTTGTTTAACAGTTTCTTTATTTGGGTTTTCGTTTTAGAGATCAGTACTGGATGAGAACGTTTATGAAATTCACAAGGTCTATGTTTATTTTCATCTTTTGCGACGATTTTCAACCCCCAATTTTTTTTTTCAAATATTGATTATCACTAAAACATTTTTGTAGTTTTTTTTATGTACTGGTGATAAATTTGATAAAAAATCTATTGAGACAAGATCTAAGGGTCTTTTCGCTGTTATGTGGAAACATTTTGAATCAGATCGTGAAAATTTTTTTTATATAATTTTGTATGGTGTTAAACACATAGCAAAATATACCAAAAAAAATTTTCAAGGAAAAAAAAATCTCCGAGACGGAAACATAGTAAAATGTTGATGAACATGTAGCAAAATGAACAATAGCAAACTGTGGAGTTTACTATTAGTTATTGTGCTATTTTAAAGCAATGTTTAAGATTATGCGATAAATAAAAACAGTCCCTAAAGAGTAAACGCAATATTCTCACGCCTGGATGAGCATATTTTACATACAAAGTATTAAACATATTTTTCGCATAATCATTACTTAACAAAATTAATTTTCTGTCGTCAACTTTTATCACTAGTAAACTGTTTTTATAATAGGCACCTTTTGAAATTAATTCCAATTTTACTTTTACAAAATCCAATTTTAATTGTATGCTAAAAATATCTTGTGTGAAATAAAGTGTTTGTTTTTCAACCAAATTGCATATATTTAATTTCTTCGTTTTGATGTACCTACGTCGACATATTATAAATTCTTCAAGATACATCCACCACCAGATTTTCGCAACTCAAAATACGACCATCTATAAATTCTGCTATTTTGAATTCTGATTGCCTAAAGGGATTGTACAGGTGTCCCATTTTCGATGGTTTTAAATGGGAAGTCGTGTTTTGGTGCTAGATAGCTCAACTCTGATGTCGGTGTCTGAAGCTCTTTTTTGAAGCTGAATTCATTGGTGAAAACCCCATGACGATATCTCTAACCGTTATCAAGATATACATGATAATTCAAATTTTGCCAATTTCTTGAATGTGCTCTAGCTGCATTGTTTAATTTAATTTAATTGTTTAATTTCCCAAAATCTTTTTATTTCTCATTAATGGCTGACAGTAAAGTATGAAAAGTATATATATTTAGAAAGCTCTTTCAATAAGGGTTACGAGGAAATATAAAAATATATAGGCTTCCATTTAAAATAAGAAAGTTATATATAATATCTTTTTAACTGTTAAGGCAACAAAAATATAAATAAAATCCATCGTATTCTACGTCAAAAAGTACCTTAAGAATGTTTTGTCAGATGCTCAAAATTGTAAACAACAATGCAGTTAGAGGACATTCAAGAAATTCGAAAAATTTGAATTTTCATGGATATCTTGATAACGGTTAGATATATCGACATGCGGTTTTCATTAATGAATTCAGCTTCAAAAAAGAGCTTCAGACACCGATATCAGATTTCAGCTATCTAGCACCAAAACACGACTTCCCATTTAAAACCATCGAAAATGGGACACCTGTACAAATGATGTTTCGACTAAAAATGTTTGACCCAATAAATAAAATTTAGATTTTTTAGGACTGTTAGTAAAAGCTAGCATTTCTTTTTCTGCTAGTGTATAAGATATTTCAACTTTAGTTAATTTTCTTGATAAAAAGGCTATCGGAATCTAAGTAATTTTTTGTTTAAATAAAGCAGCTGTTATTGTTTACTGTGCACGAAGTGCCTGTTCTTAAAATAAACTTATCATTGAAATTTGGGTTATTTTAGGAAATTTTGGTTTGGGCATTAGTTTTTAGCAAAAATTAGATTTTAATTTTGCGAAACAAATTTGATATTTTTGTAATAGCTGAAATAACGGTAAAGCAGTTTCCGATAAACATGGTATACACTTTTTATGGCAATGTGTTGGCAGGAGTAAGAAAATCAAACATTTGTTGCGTACGATTTTGATCTATTGATGATAAACTTGTATTAAAATTTAATTTTTTTAATTGATAATTTCATACCTGTATTTCGTAATTCACAAATAATTAACTTAATGTGTTACTGCAAGTACTCCATTTATTTAGGATTTTATAGGAGTTAACGCAGTGAAGCATATATAATCCAGTATATTTACTCACATTTACTTAGTAAAGATTCCATATTTTCTGGAATTTCAAGTCTTTCTTTGTAATTTTGTTAAGTTTTCTTGCGTCAAGACAGTCTTTCAGTCTTGTCTTTCAATATATTGTTTTCAATTATATTGTTTTCAGTCATTTTTTTGTAATTCATTATGCACTTCTTCACTAGTAGCTTGAGATATGAGGAGTTTTACAAACAACTAAAAGTAATGCTTTGGTCAGCGTTAGTTTGTCTAAATAGTCTTTTGCAATAGAAGCACTTTGATCAATTAAAGTTATATTATCAAGTCATTTGTTCAGTTATTCGTTCATTATAATATTCCTCTATACCTTTAATATTAAAATTATTCAGCAAAGGAAGTTTAGATTTATTCCTGTAGGTATCTCTTGATAATATATTAGTTTTCTATTAAAATTTATTTTACTATTTTGTATGACCACAATACTTAGTTTTCACTAAATAGTAAATCAGCATTGTATTTAACCAAAAAATCAGCTCCAATTATACCGTTATAAGATAATTTACGTAGTATTTGTAAATCGATTTCATAACTCTCTACACATAGTTTGAGATTTCCTGCTATGTATTTATCAGATTTTACAAGAATTGACCAAAGATATTGTTTTCGTCCCAGACCAAATTCTTTTAGACTTATTTATTTATTCATCAAAATCAAATGATCATCAAATGAAAATCAAATGAATCAATCAAATCCCATTTACATTTTGGTGTAGGGATAGACTTAATTATAATTATATAATTAAAAATGTTACAAAAATGTTCTGGACACGTAAATCAATAAGAAGAATCGTCATCGTTGATTTCTTCCTGCAAATCTTCCCGTCGATTTTCCCAGATTTTCCATCATTACCTTTACACCGCTATGGAAATAACACCTTTGGCAAAAACTGGAAGCTTGATGGTGCCTGGCCGTATATAGGAAATTGCGGCCAGAACGCGCGGCGCACAAGTAATGGCGGAGTAATTAGGTGTAATTTAGTGTTTGTTATTGATCCGCGAGCTTCTTGGATCATTAAGCGAGGCACTTAACCGAGCCGCAATTTAGAAGTGAGACGCTGACCGACTCGAAGTGTAAGCCCAAGGCGGTAGCGGTTTTTGCCGTGAAATAAAGACGTAAGTAATAAGGGGAGTTGCAAAAACTTTACAGTCTTCGACGGATTGTCGCGATCGGTACCCACTATTATCCGGCAGTAAAATTTGAAAGGCCAATAGACATTTTTGTCGTCCGGCACCTTAGTCATTAACGAAACTCACACAACTGCCATTCCATTGTTCGTTGCCCGGCAAGAAAAGCAAATAACACGATGATTGATTGAGGAAATTGGCGACTGATGCCGTTGCCTTCCTCCACAAATTCTCATAATCCAATCTCGTTGAGCGCCAACTTGATTAACGGCTGCGAAGCTACTTACCACGCACACCACTCTTCTTCGAGGCAAGTAGCAGGTAAACACGATGGTAAGAAAGTGGCCATTTCGTCTAGATGATTATAATTTTCATTAAGGCGAAACGTTCATGGTGGTAAGCAGTTATGCGGAATGTGACAGGATCATGAGTTAAAGCTAGTTAAAGTTAGTTAGTAGTAGCTGGTATAGATTGCCTTTCTGGAAAGAACATCGTAGTTGATGTATTAAAAGAAAATCTTCGAATGTGGCTGATTTATTTAAGTTTCTAAATTTTATTAATTCAATCCTACTGGAAAGGAGATATATTTGTTTTGGGTAATTTTTCACATCCTGTACAGAAAATCACATCCTGTACAGATCCTGTGCAGATCTAGTATCATTCAAGAGTTTTCAGAAGAATATTCTACAATCTTGAGTGTGAATGCGATGAGTATTTAAGCATTTTTTGCACTCTTCGAACTAAACACGCCAGTTTGCAAGGAACCATTTTATGCAACTTAACGACACTAAAATTCGATGCTGACGCCAACAAGGATTTTTGAATCGCTGCGCAGCGAATGTGGAAACGAACGCGATTACGATACGGCCTTCGCTTCCCACATCCCTTTTTTCGCGCATAAATCTTCCTTCGGTGGTTAATTTTCATCACCTAGACATCGGGGGCGACGAATAATGGCCGCATTTCGCGCAAGCCGTAATTAAATTAATTATCGCTCGAAATACGTGTTACACGTTTGTTAACATGCCGGGGCAATAATTTAGATGGCAGATAGCATTGACAGGGCTTCGGCGAGAGCGTATTCATAAATTACACATTACGGTGCCAGTGCGGGGCATTTTAAAATCGTAGCGCTGCGAACAAGCCGTACGTACAACACCCAATTGTAATGATTGTGTGTAATGATTGGCGCGATCGGTAAAACAGGGAATAAACGGCTGATTACGTGGAAGATCGAAGGATAACACCTGAACAGGTTGCACGTGAAATGGAGTACTTAGAATATAATTTGGTGTCTTAGCTTGGGTCCTCGAATGCCACCCATTTGAAGTTATGTATTTTGCAGATTTTTGGATCTAGCTACAAGTTGGATGTTTTTTTTAAGTAATTGAAAGAAAGACCATAGTATATTGAGGCAATTTACGGCAGTTAACATCAATTCCACTCAAATTTTCATCATTTAGTTGATCCATATCTTAAACCTCCCTCCAGTTTCTGCGCAGTGTATCCAGCGTGCCGCAAAGCATGCATTGCCGCACGGCGAAAAGTTAACGTAAGCGGGCGATGTGTCCTAATGGGCGATGCGTGCCTTATCGCGTAAGCGAGTGGCACTCGCCCGCCGAAAGAGATAGGGATGGCAAAATATACGATGCAAATTGGAGAGGCCCCGCTGGGCGCTGATGATAATTTGCTCCCGCTGATTGCGGCCGGATCGCGTAATTGGACCTTCCGCCGGGATTAGGAGGCAGCCGGGCCATTAGCGTTTTGCGCTGGGTCATTGCGACCGGCGTAATAAGGTGGAGCGGGACGGTCGACCATGATTTAGAAGTGTAACTGTCGCGATGTCTTCGCGATAGGGCACGGACGGAAATGTGCAGAGCACGTTTCTAGGCGAGGATGCTAGGTTTCGGGATGTTTGGGCTGATATTGGAATTCTGTTTGGTGATTTCACAGGATCGGCGTCATTTGAACCATCATCTTTCTTGGTTCCTTAAAGAACCATGCCAGTTATGGGTAGAGCTAATCCACCATGACAAGGATCAGCTGGATTAGGAAAAAGTACTTTTAATAACTGAAAAACGGAAAAACATGTGTCCAATCAATTCGAAGGACCTTATTTGATTAAAAAAGAATGGGGCTGTGGGCGTAGGGGCCCCCTGGGGGGTCCAATTTTGAAATTTTAAAAGGGAATGGAGCTCTTGTGATATCGTTTGAAAGGTTTTGTTAAGATAAGCATTATTAATGATGACATTAAAATGAACCGATGTAAAGTATACTCGTCAAACACAGAGTATGTGTCGCTGTTATACTATTGAATTAAGTTGTAATCAAATGACTTGAATTGAATATAATCAAAATGTTTTATTTCCTTATAACTAATAATGTTATTACTAATATTTATTTATTTACTTAACCTATGAATAGAAC
>JAWQRJ010004311.1:0-11168 GCA_033557515.1 Diorygopyx duplodentatus
GCAATAAACATGGTAGAAATAATCACGATAACAATAAATCAAAATTTTCCTACAAAAGATATTCAATATGGCGGCCGTTTACTTCTAAACATTTGGTAACACGCTTTTCGATACTTTTTCTACAATTCATTAATTGACGAACACTAACGGAGTTAAAAGCTTGTATGACACTTTGTTGCAAATCATTAATACTGTTATAACGCATTCCGTATACCACATTTTTTATATGGCCCCACAGGAAAAAGTCTAGGGGGGATAAATCCGGAGACCTCATCGTATCTTGTTACTAAATATTCAGCAACAATTCTTAATTATGTGCCGGGGCGCCGTCCTGCTGAAAGAAAATAGTTATCTCCTCTGGAATTGGGAGATCATCCAACCCATCTTCAATTTCCTGTTGCAGCAGTTTAAGATATCTGTTTGAGTTAAGTGTTTCGTTAAAAATAAACGAACCTATTAAGTGGTTTCCCAAAATGCCGCACCACACGTTAAATCCAAATCGTTCCTGAAACCGTGACTGTCGAAATATTTTCGGATTTTCATTATTCCAATAACGGTAATTATTCGGATTGTAAATGCCGTTGTTTGTAAATTGACTTTCATCACTCCTAAGAATTTTATTAGGAAAAGTCAAATCATTGACTTATGACACGAGAGTGGTTTAACAATATTATGGACAGATGTGTAGTTTTTTGTTTCAATCATGGATAGTGTGATGTGGGTTAAAATCTGTGTGGAATATGATTTTTCTTCATATCTCCTAAACTATGAAACATAAATACCTCGAGCCTTATATCGTTGGAACGGGAAAACATCAAGTAATTTAATAATGTCGAAATCAACTATGGTTTCCATTTAAAAAAAGTACAACTTTGTGCCATATCTCGAAACTGGTAAAAGGTAAAAAATATTTTTATAATCTATACTACAGAACGTTTCATATCTACAATTATTTCCCTGGAAATTTTTGGTGGATTTTTTTTCCCTGATAGAATTGCACACACGTGGCATGTAGTAAAAATTTTAAGCGTCACTTAATTTTAAGAATTGAAGTTAGCTTCTTATATTATTCTGGAAGTTCGTGAGGACAAACTTTTTGAAAAAAAAAACATATAAACATTACAAGATTTTTTTAAATTTGCAATGAAACAGCAAATCTATTCTAAATATGTATGTTGAACCATTTATTAAACAATTATAAAAAAAACCTACCAAATATTTGATAAGAATTGTAAAAAAATGCTATAATATAATAAATAATAAATACCATTTTTTGCAAACAACCAAATGTATGTTTAATAAAATCGACCATAAATTCGATAAGAAATGCGAAAGTGCAATAATATACAGAGTGTTCCATTTAAAAAACTGAAGTTCTAGCATAGCGTCTAGAAGAAATTGGATACTCATATATATACGAAAATATTTCTGGAAGAAACTGGTGCTGAAACCATGCAACTTTTATTTGAAACTTGTTTATCTAAATTTATTAGAATTGGTCGAAGTGTTGACCATATATGATAATTCGTCCAGATATGCCAAAATCTCACCATTAAAATTTTGGGCCGAATGCATTACACATTGGATTAGATTCCTTCTATAAGGGCACAAAAACTGTATCTCTAAAATCAAAACTGATTTTTTTAGAAATTTCTTAGTTTGAATAGATTAAAATTTAGAAATATAATGCATTTAATTTTCTTTTTGAAAAATCTAGGGAAGATGTCAAGAAAAACTATGTCGACCTTGTTTTTTACAGTGTTCTAACTGTAAGGATAAAAATAAGGATACCAAAAACTGCATGTATAAAATGAAAACTGATCATTTTGAGGATTATTTCAGTATAAATGGGTTAAAATTTAAAAATATCTAAATTTAATATTCCTTTCGAAAAACCTGGAGAAAACATCAAAAAACTGCGTTCACCATGTTTTTCTGCAAGTTTTTTTTCTATAAGGATAGAAAAAAATGCATCTCTGAAACAAAAACTGTTTTTTTGGGACGCTTTTTAGTATAAATAGATTAGACTCCTATAAGGATACAAAAAACTATCTCTAAAATCAAAACATTTTTTTTGGAAATTTTTTAATCTGAATGGGTTAAAATATTAATAGTTTAAAATTTATAGGTTGAAATATAAGATATATAATTTTCTTTTTGAAAAATCCGGGAAAGATGTTAAGAAAAACTATGGCGACCTTGTTTTTTTACAGTGTTCCAACTGTAAGGATACAAAAAAACTGCTTCTATAAACTGAAAACTGATCATTTTGAGGATTATTTTAGTATAAATGGGTAAAAATTTAATATTCTTTTCGAAAAACCTGGAGAAAACATGCATTACTCAATTTCCCTTTAGGGTAAGAGAAAGTAAAAATTTCGTTTTAAAATTCGATGCCAATAATGTCAACACAGGAAATTGTTTCTGTAAATAACTATAATAGCATCCAAGATATGTATATGAAGAATTATTTAAATTGGTAAGCAAAGCAATATTTTAATACAAAATATAACATTTGTCTGTTATACTTTGAATGGAAATGTTACGTTGACGTTTCCCACATGCCTGGAACGCACTAAAAGATAAAACGTAAATAACAAGCATACCTCCCTCTAGTATTTATGGGCAATTTTCCTAATGCACTTTAACAAACGTATTTGTGTCGTTTTACTGCCAAAATCGTTGTAATTATGAGCTTCTTTTCTATACCAATTTTGTGCTATTTAAAATTGTTTATCGCAGTATCTGTTGTAACTGCTGGTAATAAATTGTTATATTTCTTTGTCGAAAACGCAAGTCTTTACAGTGTTTTTGTAGGTAAGCGAGCTGTTGATGACGATCTCAACGCGATATTAAACGACTACCTAAATGCGATAGACAGTAACGTTGGAATTCGTTGTTTCTTGTGTAATACTAACGTCATCTAATTTTTAGTGGAAACATTGTTCGATTATATTGTGCAAGCACTTGTTGATCTCGACTACGACAGTGAGGAATTGAATCAGTTTTGTAACATTTTGGTTTTTGTTTATTTTTTTAACTATTAACAGTATTAACTTAATTTCTAGATAATACTATTAATAGTGGGAATGATATTAACCCACCTGTAAAGGATATACTGGACTTTTTAGAAGATGGTGGACTGGCTGCATACGATTTCTGTGAGATAGATAACGCACTAATTTTAGTATTACGGTTAATTTTGCTTTGTTCTTATAGTAAATAAAATAAACGACATACTCCAAATTCCACGTGGTAAGTGTTGAAGCCTCGGGGTTAAACTTATGGTTATCCAAGCCAAAAAAATTAAAAGATGCAATTTTCTTTTCCAGCCGCCAAGAAACGTGCAATCTACAATCCCATTCTTAAATCGTTAAGTACGTTATATTATCATAAACATTCGTCCAAATTAAATGTTCGTTTTTTTCCTCTGTTTAGAACATACAATCGATAGTGTGGTAAGTGCACTAAAGGATGCTTGTAAGTATACTACAATAACACTGGTAACGTATTAACACATCAAATTTTAGTTAAATCACTTATTAAGGATATTCAGAGCTATAGAATGGTACAGCACACAATAGAGACCCAACTAAAGCAGTTAGGTAAAATTACAGATCCTTGTTGAAAAATACTTTTTCAATACCTTACGCTGTCATAAAATTTCAGGAAATGTAATCTATATGTCTTCATCGCTTTTGAAGGCAAATCCGAAAACACGTGGTAAGTTTCATGTAAAAAAAACGTTGTAATTAAACACGTAAAAAATTATCAATCGTAAATAACAATTCATATTTATTTTTTATTAGATGCTATAGACAAGGAAGGTAAGTTGTGTATTTTATTTTTTTTTAACAAAAATATGATTAAAGCCAACACATTTATTTATTAACCTTAAAACTTCTATGGTCCAGTTGATAAAGTTTTGCATACTATTGAAGAAGTTGCACAGAAAATTAGCACGGCATTCCATCAACGTAAGTGTGACCAGTTTGCGCTTAACCTGAAAACTGTAACCGAATAAACGAATGGATGTTTACGTTTTTAGTTGATGATGCTTTGTCTAAGTTTTGCCCTGGCACTCAGAAGATCATGGATGCGATTAAGAATAAGCAGCAGAACACTGACGACAAATTCCAGCATTGTAAGTTTTTGTGGCCTAGCAGAAAAGCTCTAAAAATAAATTGCTCGGTTGGACATTTTAGATGAAGAAGTGCTTTCCAAGTATTGTGGTAAGGATAAGAAAGCTGGCAAGAAGTTGAAGAGCAAGAAGTTGAAAGTCAAGACACGCCGACACTAACACCTGAAAGATGTGTAATAAATACACTAATAATTGCAAATGCAATTAATCTTCGAGTATAATAAACGTGTTTGTTTTAATCTACGTTTATGTAGAGCAAATTACCAAATTATCGCCATAATTGAGCCCAATTATCCCCACATTCCGTTTGGCCAAAATACATAAAACATAATTCAAACTAAAAACATTAATTGGGGAAATTGGTCGGAAATCGAAGGAGAAACAGAGATAAACGACAAGATGAATAAATTAATAAGTGATGTATACCTCAACTGATGTTGAGGTATATATTTGCATTTTTTGTTTTTTCTCACCGCCATCTAGTATTTTTTAAATGGCAAAATATGTTGATATTGTTATCATTTGAAAGATACTTGTTTTAGAAAAACGGTTTAATCAAAAATAATAACAAAATCGTGTGTAAACTTCTGCAGGTGTTCTGCAGAACATTTCTGCAGATTTCGGTTGACATTTTGGCTGTCATATTCCTAATTTTAACTTCCAGGTCACATAGTGTTGATGGTCTGTTGGCACGCACAACATTGTTAAATATCCCCGGAAGAGAAATTCAGTAATGTCATGTCTGGAGATCGAGGAGGCCATTCTATGTGCCATCTTCGATCAATCCATTGTTCTGGAAAAGTTGTTCTGTTTAAATACTCTCGAGCTTGCATAATAATTATTTCTTTATATTTTTTAATAATTTTTTTTTCTTTCAAAGGGATTAGTTAGAGAAGTATTTTAGCCCACACAACTACATGTTAGGTTATGTTTACATAATACAACAACACACCTACACGCATACTACAATTTCCACGTACAGAAACATCCACCCTCAACCCCACCCCTCTAATTTGGCGCCAAATTACGAATACGTCAAACGAGTCGATACGGCGCGGCGATGAATATTAATGCGGTATTTGTTTATCGGACATCAGTATTGTCTTCGCCATGCGGAGTATGCTTGCGTAAACAGGAGCGATATCGATTACCCACGGGCGTTAACCATCAGACGAGGAGCAGGCCCGTTGCCGCACTTCCGGTCTGCGAATCGTCCTATCAGTTTCCACGATTTCCACGGGTTTCTACGATTCGACCTCCGAGCTGCGCACTCGCAATACGAGAAACTGTGGCTCCTCCAATTGCATTCATACTGCTTGTTCCAACTACTTGTCGTTACGTGTTAATCGTTAATATTAATGGAAAATCAGGTTAGGATTAGGAATACATCCAGCGACAACTCTCCTTTGGCGTTGGAGTGCGACGTTGGCTGGGTGGGAACCGCTGACGTCTCCACCTCGCCTCCCGTTTCAATTGTTCGGGCGTCGCGGTGGGTGGCGCCGGGTCCGCGCACTTGTCCTCGCCCGCAGGAGCGCGCGCCCTGCAGGACGCGCGGGGCGAAACGACATGAAGCAGACTCGAAGTGGAATATCAATAATGTGACCGAGAGTATTGCGAAGATTCTCAAACATGGCCGTCGACGGCTCTCCTCCACCAGAGGGGAGGAGAGGAGACCGGCGCGCAGGAGAGAGCCGAGGAAGACGGCGGCGGGAGCGCCGCAGGATTTCTAAAAGCCGCCGCCGCCGCCGCCGTCGTCGTCCTGCAGCTGAAGTCCCGTGGAATTTATTGCCATTACGTTCTCCTGGAACGTAAGTGGTGGAGGTTTTGCACTTTTCCATTCTCCGGGCCAATCTGTGTATCTGTGGGGCTTTAGGAGGCGAAGGGAAATGCAGCAGGAAAATGAGCATTTTACACCTATATAGAAAAAGAGGAAAAGAGTCGGAACGCTAACACAAGGGAAAAAGACAAAAAAAAACAATACTGTAGGTTCAAAAACCAGAACCTAAATTGAATACGGCATCAATCTTGTGCCTACGTCAAGTAACTGAGTCAACTTTTTGTTGATACCAGAAGCGAAATATACAAATGCAGTCTATAAATCAGTAGCAACTAGCTGCCACTGCTTGGAAAACCCTATTGCCTTTTTATGCAAACTTCCCTCATTGAAAACTTCAACAACTTCGGTGCAAAAAAAGTAAGAAGTGAAACAAAAACCATGATTAACTTCACCAGTGCACGTATGATAAAATTTGTCAGTTTGCCTTCTGCTCTTGTCGTAATTCCTAAAATAAAGAGTGATTATTTATGCATTACTTAATTTTTTTTTAAATCCAGCTTGCCATGTTGTCTTCACTTGTTCTTCCTTTGGTTCATTCTTCATTAAGATCATTTGGGCTGTTATTCAGATATTATTCTTTCTAATAATCCCACATGCAGATTTTCTCTATCTTTGCCTTCCCTTACTGTCACCATTATTGTTACCCCCTTACTTTCTTTGCAAGTAAAGGGGATTTATTTAGTTGTGTTTCAATAGGTTCCTTCTGGGATTTCTTTTTCACCTAAAAAGGATTATATTGAAAATTTTACGTTAGCAGATAGATATAATTATTGAAATGGGCGAAGCAGAGATTACCAGATTACTTCTTCAGTTGAGAAAGAAAGTCAAGGAGAAAATGAAGAAACTCGCTGAATTTCTTCTTTTTGTTTTCTTTCTTTTTGGTGTTTTAGTAGGATCCCTTTAGATTTTTAGTTCAGAGTATTACTATTATAATTTCATGATCAAAACGACCAATAAAGATTTTTTGTGGCTTTCTCTCTTCGTTTCCTATATTTTAACAGGTTTCTTCCGGGATTTTTTCCACATGAGAATTCGATTGGAGATTTTAAGTTATCAGGTAGATCTAATTCATTTCTGCTTCACCTGTTTGGCAAAGCAGAAATTACCAGATTACTTTTAAGGTGAAGATGAATTCTCAGTGAGTTTCTTCCTTTTCTTCTCTTTCTTTCTGGTATTTTAGTAGGATCCCACCGGATTTTGGTTCATTTGATTTTGATTTCCCGATTTATGCTTCGCCCACTTGATGACCCACCTTCGCCTGCCAGCTCCTTCTTTCAATTGAAGAACGTCTCGGTAATATTTCTCACGAACAGATAAAACTTCCGCAATATCCCCGGTAACCCTTTGTCATGGCGGAGGGACTTTGGTTCCGCATAATGCCGCACGTGGCCGGAGTTATAGGCGGCGCTGTCAGCGGACGGGTCGGGCTTCAGCGCCACCCGCCGGAGGATGAAAACTTAATAAAGACAATGCGGTCGTGGAAAACGGCAATAATAACGTTAAGAAAGTTGGAACCGTTCTCTGGCGGACGCGACGGTCCTCCGCTTCTTCTTCTCCTCCACTTCTCTCTCCTTCTTTTTGGGTGGAGGGCGTTTCTACGCCCCGGTATCGACCGATGCCCCGGATAAGGACATTACCCGGAGCAGCGCTGCGATATTCTCTCTCCCCACCACCCGGTTTCTCCGGCGGCTCTCTCTCCCCCCCTTCTCCGTCCCTTCGACGGTTTTATTCTAATTCCGTCGAGACGGCTTGTGTATATTCAAATTCCTCCTTCGGCCCCGGATACATCCGGAGATACATCCTGGATACGTCCTGGCGAGGTTGTTCTTTTGCACTTGTCTTCGGGATGGGGCTCCTGCCGCCCCCAGACTACCACTTCGGTAGCCGAACCGCGTTCATTTAAAGGATGCCCCCTAGGTTTAGTCGGGAAAACCGCAATCTACGATTGCCGGAAGTTCTGCTAAAGTTCCCGCGAGGCTTTATTTTAGATTTTAAGAACTTCGAAAGTTTACTCTGCGTATCGCTTTACAGCATCCAGTTTGGTATTTTATTTCTTATTGCTATTCCAATTGATTATTTCTGTTTTCTTTTGGGATCAATATTCTTTGCAACCTTGGAAGAATGTTCTTCTTTCGAGTATACTTGGGAAACTCCAAACAAATGACTCTTCTAGACCCGCTAGAAGTCTTCTCCACTTCCACTTGATTATTGATATATCTGTGCCTACCTCCCATATGTACAAATAATAATTATAGGTTGTTTGGTTAGCAAATTTCTTCATCTTACGTGGAAAACCAATAAGGTTGAGATTTTCTCGCTTAAAATTATGAAGAAATTGTTGACCTTCTATAGTAGAACAATACAGTTGGGAACTAATTGTATTTTTTCTTATTACATTTTAGACATCGGGAGTCAATAGAGAATTAGATAGATTTCTATTCTACGAGTTAGTTCAGAAAGAGATTGTCTCTACCTGTTTCATCAACACACATGGCGCATCCATGTTAGTTTGTTTTATTATATATATTTTTGAATTCCGTAGTACAGCTTCTTGTTGGTTTAATGTTGGACTTTAATGTATTATAATAACCTACGATTTCGTGAGTTGACATTACGTTGAGAGTTCGCCTGGCAGCTTCCAGTATCCCGCGACGTCGTCGTCGGTTCTGGCTCTCTCTCCTGCGAGGACAACGACGCCGACTCTCCGCGTTTCTACGATCGATATAGAAGTCGCACGCTCTCTCACTCACACAATTGCACACAATTCCTGCGCACAAATAACATTCCTACAGTCGGCGGCCGGGCCGCACAGTACAATTGTGCAGTCGGAAAAAAGGGGGCGCCCCGCTCCGTCCAATCGGGGCGTCGCGACGCCCGTCCGACGCCCAATCGCGGCGTCGCGCGGCCAGCGCAATAAGATCCACATTCGTAGAAATTCCGATTCGGGCCGTGTGTATTTGCCGAATGTCGGGATTGGGCGGTCGTTTTCGGCGAATCGCTGAAAATGCTCGAATTGTCATTGAGGCCGCGCCGCGACGCCCATAGGTCGGCGTCGCCGTCGGGTGGGAATCGCAGAAACTCCCGAAACGGGCAAATCGGGGAAAATGGAGAGAGCGACGCCAGTGCGAAATGGCAAAGGCCCGTACGGATCGATACAGCTGGAGATGGAGACTCGAGGTCGTGGAATTGTTTTATGCATTAAGGTCTTCGTGCGAGGAAGTTCATGACGTAATAAAAATATTTTTCCATCACTCCAAATACTACAAAAAGACGAGTTTTTGAGTGCAAACAAAAGTTGGCCAAAAACTCTAAATAATGGAGAAAGAGGTTGCTCAATAAGTGATCACAAAACTACAGAGATTTAGAGAATTTTTGGAAACATTATTTGTGCACAATAAAATTCTAGAGCACATTTTATTTTGTATTTTAGACTTGAAAAGGAGATAAAAATGAAAGTTGGGCTTATAAATATACCCTAATTATAGCCATAGGTAATAAAATACAAAAACCCACCGGGCCGTTTTTTAAATGAGAGCAACAAAGAAAAATTTAAACTCTCTCCCCATAGTTTTCATGGTTAATTGCAGTTGCCTTTTCCTTTATTGCTAAAGGCAAGCTAGAGAGTCTCATTCATGTGTTCTTCATTGCAAATTTCAAAATTATTCACTTTTAATTGGGGACAACAATGATGCCACAAACTAATGTTCGATAGATCAACTACCTATTGTTTTTCATGACGTACTTTAACCCTTTGAATCAGGAAAGCAATGTTTCGTTTTTGCGCACCCGCATTGAATCTACCAAATAAATTTTAACAATGTTGAAGAATTAAGAGAGATCTAAAAGAGATAGTAAAGATTTTTTAATAATTTAAAATCTGCATAAAAACGTGCCCTAATAATGTAAAGGGAGCTATGTTACAAATAGAGTCCGGATTTCTAGGCATTAAGCTTATTCTAAATGTTATAAGCAGATACATTTTATATTAAAATATGTACGCTTTTTGCCTTATTTGTAATTTTTGTTCTTAACTTAATATTTTGTGCTTATTTGCAGCTTTTTTGTATTTTTATATATAATTTTAACTAAGAAACATACCTAGTGTAGAAAAAGATGCTTTGAAAAAAAATTCTGAAGACAGAACCTGTATACAGACGCCACGTTGAAAGTTATTTAAAGATTAGATCCTTGTTACATTATTGTTGTTCCTAATTTTAGGTTGAATGCGATAAAAATACAATATTAAGCAACATGTGCAAACAATGTTGCATCAACAAACTCTACAAAAGTTGACAAATAACTCTAAGCAACAAACAATTGCAGAATCCTTACATTCATGTTCTGACCATAACGAACGACAACAATTTAATTTAGATTTATGCAAACACATTACAAAATGATGGCCTTAAAACATTTTTGGAAAAACATTGCAAGAAACGGATAAAGCTAGAAGTCTGAAAGTTTGAATTTGAATATGGTAGGAAGGGAACTAAAAGATAAAAATATTTTCAATAAGCTGGCGGTTTTTTAACAGCAGCTTTATTAATTTAAATGGAATGGAATGAATAATTTAAATGGAATTTTAATTTTTTTTTCTTAATCTACATTTAATTTTCAACAACTTTCATAGTACGTTTGCCAGGCCTAAACTTAAACTCTATTTCGAGATATTGAATATTTCGCAAAAATTATGCAACCGCAGCAACATTTTGAAAAATCGAATTTTCATAATTAGACTTATGCGATAATGTTCATACTTCGTTAACCATTAGTTGAGATATTAAACTTTTCAGAAATATACCAGGCGGGGCATTCTTACGTACGTTCTTTACAAAATTGAATTTTGAAACTTTAAATGATAAAAAGTGATTTTTTTTAAATGGCACCTACCAATTATTTTTATCTTATCTAATGTAGAATTAAAATCCTCGTAAAACGGTATTGGGTTTATCCGATACTCTAAAATGGATCATTTACTGATTATTGAAGGTTTTTCGAGCTATTGCTGCAAAAACGATGTTTCGATAATACATTCATTTGTTGTAAATTGAGTTGTTTACCAATTAGTTATAAATTTTGACATTTATGTAAGTTGGGTTGGTTGATTTCATATTTAGGGTGGAAAATCAATGCATGTATCATTTGGAAATCGAGTTATCAAGATATTTCACATGTTTAGTTCTTGACAAC
>JAWQRJ010004312.1:0-11164 GCA_033557515.1 Diorygopyx duplodentatus
TTGTCAAAGATAGTAATTTATGATTTCTTTTACGATTTTCTAAAGAAAAAATATAATGAAAATGTTTCACTTTTGTATACAGACACTGATTCACTCATTGTACAAATCAACACCGATAATGTATATGCAGACATAAAGGAGAACGCAAATATGTTTGACACATCTAATTATCCTGTACCAAACATACATGATATTCCTCGAGGATTGTCTGTTGTTGGAAAAATGAAGGATGAATACCCGAACACACTATTAACATCATTTTATGGAACAGGTTCGAAAGCATACTGCGTCACTTCCTTAAAGGATGTCGTTAAGAAGGCTAAAGGTGTGAAAAAATATGTAATTGATAAAAAATTGAGTGTGGTAGATTACAAAAGAATTGTTGAAGAAGGTGGGTTGATATATAAGAAAATGTACGTATTTAAGTCATCATATCATACTATGTACACCGAATTAAGGAACAAAATTGCTTTATCATGTAAAGATGATAAACGTTACATTTTGGATGACGGATGTAATACATTAGCGTGGGGGAACAAAATGATTGTAGACTTGGAGGATAATCGACGCTTGGACGAATTTTTAAAGCTCTGTAATGAATAATATGTAGGTAGCTTTTGAGTATCAACGCTCCCAGAACAGCAATATATTTAATGTATTCGTATCGATGTGATTATAAAGAAAAAATGAAAAATAAATCATAATTTTAAAAAGAATTAAAAAAGTTTTATTTTTAAAAAATTGCTATAAAGTTACAACACATTATGTTTGAAAATCCAAGAATTTTTAGATGCGTCCATACCCAGCCATTTCACTAAAACTTGGTCTCCTTTTCGACGAACAACTTTTTCAACCAAGTACACGTCTGAATGTTTTACTGCTAACAATTCTTTTTCGTAGAAACCGCCGAGAATTAATTCACCGTCGACATCTTTAAGTATGAACGTCCTCGGAAACGTGTTTTGGATTGCTGCTATGGTGAATATCTCGTTTGACCAATTAGGTGTGTAGTTCTTTGCAAACGCGTGACGGTATTTACTAATCCGCACATGTTGACCTACTTTGAATTTTGGTGGTGTGGGATCAACAATTTTTATTGAATTGTAGACTGTTTTTAAAATGTGTGACGAATTTTTCAGGTTTACAGCATTTGGTTTGATGCCTATTGTTCTATGTGGAGTGTTATTATATTGTCTAATTAAAGTAGGTAGCAGTTCCACCCAGCGATAGGTACCTTGCAAGCTGAATTCCCTCCACATCTTCTCTTTTAAGGTTCTATTAAACCGTTCAACGATTGAGCTCTTTAAAGCAGAATACGTGCTGTAATGATTAATTCCTTTTTGCAACATTAATTGTTTGAAATCTGCGTTGTAAAATTCCTTCCCATTATCCGTTTGTAGGTTTTTCGGCACGATACCTTTTTTACGCAATAGAATTGATTTCATTGCGCGGGCCACCTCTTTTCCGCTCTTATTCTTGAGGGGTGAAGCCCAAGCATATTTCGAGAACGCGTTAATCACCACCAGGATATATTTGTAATTATTATTCACTTTGGAGTATGGAATCATTTCAACTAAGTCTGCTTGAAATAAATCTTTTAAGCCTTTAATTATTACTCGCCGCCTATTAAAGTTTTTTCTAACGGGTGCATGCAGCTCGTTAACCAGGTCCCTTTTAATGTCCTTCATGATGTAGTTTCCACTAATAACTCAATGAAGAATGGTTGAAGCGGTGATTGAAGCGGTGTTCGTGGAATAGTACCTGATTTACCAAACATCTGCAGCTTTATCACTTTTTCACATTCAATACTATCCCCGTGCCGTATGAAACTTCCGTTAGATGCAGCTTTACCGTTTATGAGTAGCTTTACATTATCCGTCTTCGTGTGATCTTTTATTTGACCGGCATAGAAAACGTTGTTATACTTTGACACATGACCAATGTTTTCAATAATAAAGTTTTTCGTGTTGGTATCGAGAGCACCGCTCCCGCTTAAAGTTAAAATAAATTGTCGTCGTGGACGTTTGATGATTCCTAGACGAGTTAAGTTTTTTGATACACTGTGTTCTAGAACGTGCTTACCAAACTTATTGAGAGATACTGTGCCACCTTGAGAAAGTGCCCCGAATTTGTTTACACCCATGTTACGTGAGCGAGATCGTCGTATGGTTTAAGTCGAGCACCTTCGCGACTTTGTTTTTATATTATCGTATAATTCCCGCTTCCCGTAATTCCTGAACAATAGATATGATTTCGTTTCGGTGACCCGTGTGACCGACATCTTCGGAGGCCTTTAACAAACGTAACCTGTCTACTAATTCATTTACGTCATCCCAATATTCATACTCTTTCAGAGCACCCGGTGTGAATTCCTTTTGTAGACCGCGACCAACCTTCCAGTGTTTTGCCCACCAAACGTTCGGATTTTCACGAGCTAATATCGGTTTAATGATGTTAGCATACTTATGAGCTTTACTGGCAGCAGGGCCCCTCTCAGGATCGTAATTTACTTTATGAGCATTCGTTCTTTGTAAAATATCTCTATAATCGCGAGCCTCTCTTGGATTAAATCTTCCAGGATCCTTTCTAAATACCAATTCGTATAAGCCCGGAGTTCCTGTATATGTGAAATCACCAATTATTAGATTCTTTCCTTCAAAGGTGACAGGTTCAGTTCCGATATATAAATTGCCATCTTCTGCTTCATAAACACCATATTTCGTGTCTAATTTCCTCTCAATATCCATTTTCAATTCTGTAATATATTTTCTAGGTAATGGATGAAATTGTTCTAATACAGCTTGTACTTCCGGTGTTTTAAGTTGTTCCTCCATTTGCTCTTTGAGTTCCTGCAACCTTTGTCGCGCAATCTCTTCTTGAACGAGCAACGATCCTGTACTATCTCCTAACGACCATTCTTCTTCTTCATACTCACCCGACGCTTTCCTTTTACTTACATCGCTCGCAGCACTTTTCTGACCAGCAGCCCCCGTAAATACTTCCTCGTCCCCGAGAAAGGAAAGCGACGGAGCGTCGAAACTTGACGTAAATTTTTTTTTTCTCTGCGGTGTAGAAGTATAAGGTTGCGTCTTCAATGGCCTCTTCACCCTTCGAAGTTCAAATGAAAGGTCTAGGCTAGAACGTTTACGTGATTTTTCACTAGTAGGAGACATATCGTCACCCTTTTTTAATTCTTCTTTGGCAAGTACTTCAGCATCGGTGGGGGTGTATAAACGTGCAGAATATAATTTTTTAGCTATATCTCGAAGAGGTTCCGTAATTGGTGCATACTCGCGTTCCGTGCGAAATTTAGACTCTTCAACATCTTGTTTTAATGTTCGAATCTTTTCTTTCACAGCATCACGCGCATCTATTAATTCTTGGGTTAGCTCTCTATTCATAATGTAGGATGATTCTTGCTCGATAGATGACTAAAACTCTACTGACGTGGGCTACAGGTTAGATGACAGTTTTAAAGTTCGATGTATTTATCAAAACCTTTACGGTAGCGACCTTTGTCTCTACAACAATCCAGATCAATAACGATAACATCATACGAACATTGCCAACACTTGTCACAAATTTGTTTGAAGTTGTCAAAACTCATGTCGCTCGAAAGATGATCGTCGTAAATGTGTCGTAGATTCGTAACATCCTGCCGAAATAATACTAATAAATTGGTGTTATCTCTGATTAATTGCTTTGGAACGGTGCTATAAGTTTGACATAAATAAAAGCAGTCAACATTCTTATGTCGACCATAGGAATAAAATTCTTTAATAATATTTTGAGTGGAGCAGGAAACATCGTCGAAGATGATAATCGAATATTCTTTCACTTTATCTGGAGTTATACAACTCTCTAAGTTTGAAAACTCATAATATCCACAATCTTTTACGAGTTGAAGCATTCGTCGGAGATACTCGTATTTGTTTTGATACAACGAATTTGAGCAAAGATATATATTTAAAAATCGCAATCCATTCGGTGCGGTTAGAAGAGATAGCATCACATTGGTTTTCCCACAACCCGACGCGCCAATAATTAAACCTCGTTTACATTGTCCGCCGAATAGTTCATTATGTCTTTTAAAACTGTTGTCCTCACATGTGAAGTTCTGAATTGGTAGAGATAACGGTTGGGGAATCAACTTAGGTTCTCCTGACATGGTTAAGAAGCTTGATGGGATGTAACTGAGCTGAAACTTTCGAACTTATCCACTTTATGTTGTCAGAAGAAAAGATTGATATTGAAAGAAAATATTGAATAACTAAATATATATTTAATTTCATTACACACTAGTAGTCGTATTATTTTAACGTTGCTAATAATTTATTCACGTAGATCTCAACCCTATTATGCTCAATAAGACGAAAAAATATCCATTCAACATCATCATACACGTAAACGCTCGCAAACTGAATGCCTGGTTCTGAACCCCTTGGAATGTTACAAAACATGTATTCAAATTCAAGATCTTTATCACTTTCCTTATTAAATACGTTCTTTCGTATTTCATCTATAAATTCGTCGCTACACATCTTGTTCGCTTAACGATATTTTAATAACTAAACTATAGCACTTATTGATCATCGGCACAAGTTATTCTTGTTACATTTTTATATTACCACATCCATCAGGATCGATCCGCTGATCCATGGTGGCGCAAAGTCGACATTTTCATCTTACTCACACTTATTTTTCTGGAACACCTACCTTTTGAAATACCGTTATCAATGAAAGACTGATGGAATTAAAAAAATTTATTCTTATAATGAATAATTTGTTACATGTTTTGATTTCAAACTGCACAACAAACAATCCTTTCTGGCAGGTGGCGGTCCGTCGATGTGGGTTGACTGCTGTTCAGTATTATAATGTTTCAAACAAGGTAATTTCTGCTGCAAACGCTTATCCTTTCGATATCCTCGAGGTAGTTGGAACCAAACTGTTGCTAAATCCGACGGTCGCACTCTTTCTTCGTAATATGATACTGGCAAAAATGACATTTCGCAGGCTTCTATATTCTTAAAAGAACCTTCGTTTTCGTAACGTCGCATCACATCCCACACTTTGTTTACTATGATTTGCGTAGAATCGAATAAGTTCCTGAACCTCAGAACGCAATCCATGGTATCATTTGAAAATCTCTTCGGATATGTTTATATACCTAACGCGTCCACCACCAACCCAGCCTTCTCATTTCTTAAATTAGCGATCGGAAACAACCGGTATACGTTAGTAAGTGCGCACATACTCGGATTCTTTTTATGGAACGCGCACATAGGAGGGGCCAATTCCAACTTAAAATTTTCACCCAACTCTCTTACTGGAGTGCTAACTATTCTTCTAACGTAGTCAGCTTTTTCCAAACCTTTCACATATACACACTTACTAGATCCGCATATATAGTGTACTATTTCGTCGAACATAGATATCGGTACAAACCCATCCTTCCAGTCTATGCAGTGGTGGTAACTCATTAACCAATTAGCCGAATTCCGATGTTTCGTTGATAATGAAGAGAAACTGTGAGATGGTGTGAACACGAAATGACTCACGCGATGATTGCTGTCGTAAGAAGCCAATTCTTTGGGGTAAAATTCGCCGCCTCCTGCCGTAAATCCCTGAATGTCCAAAATTGTATATTCTTTTGCACACATGTTTCTAATACCTTGCGAACACACTCTCCGACGTCTTCACATGCACTGAAAATCTTCCCGCCGCTCTTGTAACATAATAATTTTTCTGAGTGAGTTTTGCGCTATTTCCTTACATCAGCGGTTTAACCATCTTCGTGAGTGGAGAATATTGAAAAAATTTATCGTGCAATATTAAACAGTAGGCTATAGTTCCGACCGGTACCGCCTCCTTTGTCTCGTATTCGATTTTTATTTCCACGCCGCTTTTATGTAAGGCCTTCGGTTGATGACTACAATCTATTGCAATTAACGGTGCATGCGTTTTAAATTCTGATGGTGAAAATAAAGGCTCGCTCTCGTGTTGATAGTATGATCGTTGGAATCTTGAATACATGTCGTACAGAAGGGCGAAATGATTATTATCGAAATCTATATTTAAATTATCGTAAGGAAATCGTTCACCGTTCAGGAATACCGTCATGTTAGTCATCTTAATATTATCAAACATTGACATATTTTGATCTATTTTCCCTTTTCGTCCTGTTTGAAAACCTATAATAATAATTCTCGGCGTTTCCAACTGTGGTGCCGTTTTTACCGCCCACGAGTGTTTGGTAGTATTTGGTACTTGCGGGTACTCATGTATCTCCCAGCTACGAAATGGTATATGCATGTTCACATTTCTATCTGCTAATTTAGTTAAAGCCAGCTGTTCTCGCAATCCTACGGTAACGTGTGGAATTCTCCACACTATTTTATTAATAATTAGCTTTACGTGTTCATTCCCGGAGGTCGACGGTTGAATCAGAGCGTCCGAGTCATCGTGAGTTCGAATTAGTACGATTTCTTGTCTCACGTTCAATACGATTTTTTTGAAATCCTCCGCAAAACCTAACAACGTTTTCAGTGGTACGCTGACACCGAAATTTCCTTTACCATCCAATACGTTTGAAACCCCTACTGCAGAATCGTCCCCTGCTTTCATATTCCAGCCGGCGTTTTGTAACTTTATCATTTCGCTTTGTGTGAACGAAAGATAACCTTTCATAGTCGAAGATATGCCTACATTTCTCGCCGAATCGACCTGTACACCGTTCAATGAATATCTAATATCGCTAAACATGTAGGCGACCGCATTACTAATCAATTTTGCTGTAGTGCTTACGTCCTTGGTTACGCTACCGTCTGCTGCCAGTTTCCTTACACTCCCTTCTACGTACAAATAACTCTCGCTAGGTAATGTATAATTATCAATTTCCGGTACCGATATTCGAATTTCGTCGTTATTGTCATAACTCGTCGATCCGAATGGTTGATAAGAATGATATTCGTAGCCGATGATGGAGTCGTCCACTATCGCTTTATCCGTTACATTCAAAATACTCATTTTAAATTAAAACTCTGTATCCCAACTGCTCTAAATACTTTCGATTCTCACGTGTTAACGCTAGGATGGATTTCCGCTTACTACTTTTTTTTCTGATGTTTTCAGCCTTATATTCCCCCCCTTTCGGGCGCTTATCTTCGGGATCCGCTTTTATCGATCGTCTTCTAATTACACTGTCGTACAGTAACACCATAATTTCAATCTATGGATCGCAAGTGAAGTCTTACTGTTATTTCTTCACCTCTGAAATTTACTAGATTTCCGTCTTGATCTAGTACCCGCACCGTTAGACTGTTGATCACTTTACTCGACACCGGTAAATAAATAGGTTGTAGCGGACTTTCGATTATTTTATATCCGGCCGGAACGTTTGGAAAGAAGTGATACAAAACGTGAACGGGAGCGCCGTTATTATACGAACCGGTAATCAGATTGCAATATATTTGCAAAGCGTTCACTTTATTTATATTCACTATATTTTCCGATATATACTCCTTGTCGGGATCCAGAATTTGTCTATTAAATCCTAACAGCTTACCTATACTCCTATCACCATCAAAGTCTATTTTTCTATTACTCCTCAGTACAGTTCTTTGTGTATTGTGATTCCCCCTTATTTTTATTTCTAACTCCTGATTTCTACTCCGCTCTACTTCGTTTATATATGTTGCTATATCGTCTACGTCGTACGTTCCCACTGGAATCTCTATCGTTTCCCACCATAAGCCTGCGGCGTCGTATTTTAAAGTGTTGTTACTTTCATCCACGTTGGCTATGGAATTAAATGCGTCAAAATTTAAGAGAGCCAATTCATAGTTACGGAAATCCTCCAAAAAAATTGGAGGACTAAAATTACAAGACAATTCAGATTTCTTCCCGGTTAAAGTAAACGTATACGATGCGTTGGTTCTACCTTCCATTACGTCGTCTGACTGAATGTCTACTAACGCTCTCCTAACCTTTTGTTGTATAAAAATTCCAAACAAAGCTGACCGCAATTAACATCAACATCTCTTTGGAACCTATCATAATTGTATTCAATCCGACCACCCCTTCTACCGGATAGCAAATACCTTTCGACTTCGGTAGGTGGTTGCAAGTCCCCGTAACTATCGAAGTATTTTATTCGATCATCTCTCTTTTTATATGCTACCCAATGTGTCCCCCGCCCTGCCCCGTCATCCAAATTTACAATTCCGCTTTCGTTTATATTTATCTTTTTGGGGAGACCGTCCCTCATAAAAACACCACGAAAATTAGCTATTTTAAGTCTTTTAACGTACTTTTTCAATTGTACGTCGGTTAACGGGGTACGGGGTATCTGTATTAGTTTTTTGAACTCTTAGTTGTTTCTAATCCGCATCCGCTTTTGTATGGTTTTATATATAACCCGCAACCCTTTTTGTATGGTTGTATGTATAAACCGCTACCTACAGATTTACTCTCTATCGCTCGATTGTGACGTTCCGCTTCTTTCAATTGTTCCTTCGCAATCTTTGCCTCGTTAACCGCTTTCGCGATTGCAGCGGCACCGCCCCCTAATGATCCCAACGCGCCTAACGCGGCGAACAAAGGTATTAAAGGTAGAAAACCTCCTGATTTCGGGATTCGTATTACTCTTGCGCGCGGTATCTTTATGAGTTTTCGATACTTTTTCAACGCTCCGTGTGCGGCTCTTACGTTCGCTTCCAAATTTTTACTGCCTGAAACCGCACCTCTAGCTAACTTTACTGCTTTTGTAAATGATATTGCGCCACCTTGTGTTCGCCTCCTCGATTTTTTCGTACGGTGTTTAGTCATACCCATGCCGAGCGTTGTCTTCCCCTTCATTGCTGCGGCGACCGCTGTTGACGCGATCTTTTCTCCAAAACTTGAATCTTTACTTCGCAATCGTTCTACGGCTGCTTTATACAGTTCACGGTCCGCCGCTTGCCGTACAACCTTATCGGAACTGTAACTGTATTGAATATCGTGCCTCTTACAGGCTTCGTCCAGTTTATTCACCCCTCTATCACCTCGTTGCAGTCTTTTCACCAATTTTGTTCCTGGACCGCAATAATTATAGCCCGGTATATGAAGTTCTATTGGAAGCTTATCGATCAGCTTATTCAACATCACTCACCCACTTCATACCACACCTTAAACATAACTGTTACGTTTTCTCTCTATGATGTAATTTATAGCGCACTTTTTCAAACGTATCCTTTCGCTGATGTGAACTAAATAATGGCAAGGGTGCTTGTTCTTATCTATTTATTTGCGAGTAAATATTTACAAGGATATTACAAGACCAAATTACTAAATTGCCTAAAACGTTCATTATACGATGCATACATGTTCTTAAGCGTTAAGACTATATTAATGTAAACCACATAATCTAATTACTAAATCTCTCTTTATAAACGTTCAACCTATGTTCTACGCTCAAATACTTCTGTAGGACTAATCCGAACTTCTTAATTCTACTTTTAAATCTTACATTATCTAACGCTTCCATACCCCAGTTACCTTTTCTGGCTTCTCTATGAGCGTATATCCATACGTACATAATGTATACTTTGTCCTCTTCCAGAAACGTTACTTTCCTTTTTATCTCACACATCTCTGTTAACCTATTATATACTAATGTTAATATCTTTCATGAGCGCAATTAAATCTAACTGTAACAAAATAGTGTCCATGCCGTAAGTCATAAGTTCATTTGTTATACAGGACTCCATCGATATCGGTATTCCGTTCATAATGGTTGTTAAATTTACTTTGACGTCTCCCTGCATTACAGATAAGCTATCGATTATACCGTCGAAAAATCGTTTATAGTTCAAACTCTTTAAAAGATCCAATCGACACGTTACCAGACCACTCATTTTCCACAACTCGTGCAGAGAATCGTATGCCATGTAAACATATTCAACGCCGCGCTCCATTTTCAATACTTTACGCACGTTATCTATCCAAACGGTAGATATATTCACACCGCATAAGTTATAGGATCCTGTTGCACCCATCAAACTATTGCTTATTGTTGATTTGTAGGATATAATATTTTTCCAGTCGTTTCCAGTGAAAGTGAGACACTGTCCTTTCCCCATTATTCGCACCACGGGGTCGAAATTCCATTCGGATGATAATCCTACGGTGACCATTTTTGTTTGTGTTTTATTCAAGAAGTAAATTGTCTCCGAAAACAATGGTCCTGTTTTTTTAATACTATTAGCAGGTTGTGCATTGTCGACGTCAATTGACCATGTCTGACCGCAAGCAATGCCAAAATTTGGCATGGATTGTTCATTATTCGCAACGTTCTCATTATTAGATATCATTTCAGGTAATGCTTCAGTCACACTTTTAACCAATTCTCCTTTAACAGTATTTCTACACTTCCTAGTTTTGTCAACAGCAACTTTCTTCGGATTCGACTTAACGTACGGTTGAGATCTACAACTCACTATTTTCTACAATTAGTAAATTGAAAATCAATTTTAAATTTAAACTTACTTTTCTCAAGACCCTGCTTCTATATTCTTCAAACCGGTCTTGTAATATCCTTGAAACTATAACACTGATAATAATCTTACAGTAACTTCTACTGTACTACACTGCATACTAACTGTTCACCTCATCCGCACACCTTTTATATCTTCTAAATTGGAGGGGTTTCAAGGAGAGCTAAGTGTAATTAATTCTAGAACCTCCGGTTAAGGTCACCACTTGCCGCGGATTAAAAATATCATGAAACCACCATTACTGTCAGTCCGTGTTCAACGTTTGATGGAGTAACATCGTACATTGTAATTATACAGTCGTATTGTATCATTTATAATAAAAAAACAAGATCGTGTTGTTTTTCATTCATCCTTTTATAATAAAAAAAGATCGTGTTCACACCTTTTATATCTTCTAAATTGGAGGGGTTTCAAGGAGAGCTAAGTGTAATTAATTCTAGAACCTCCGGTTAAGGTCACCACTTGCCGCGGATTAAAAATATCATGAAACCACCATTACTGTCAGTCCGTGTTCAACGTTTGATGGAGTAACATCGTACATTGTAATTATACAGTCGTATTGTATCATTTATAATAAAAAAACAAGATCGTGTTGTTTTTCATTCATCCTTTTATAATAAAAAAAGATC
>JAWQRJ010004313.1:0-11164 GCA_033557515.1 Diorygopyx duplodentatus
GGATTATAATATGCAAATTGAAGCAAATTGAATATGCGAATATCAGTATATTATTGAAGACGAGGAATCAAACGAAAATTTAGCAGAAGATTATTGTGTATTGAAGGATGACATCGATTACGATTATAAATTGGCGGCAGTAAATTACTGGAGAAGTAACAAAAAAGGATATTTGAATTTAGAAACAGTGAAACATAAATACCGAAAAGTATCATCAAGGAAACAATTATATAGATGGGCGAAACATATTGATGAAAAAGGGACATACCGAGAAAAATTGGAATAAATAATAGAATTTGTTATTAACCAAGCCAGAGTCGCCAAATATAACAAATTGCCACTACATGATATCGATATTCGCAGGTGGGCTATACAAGCTAGAAATGAGAAGAATTTGTCTCCTCAACAGTTCAAAGCATCTCATAGCGGGGTGCAACGCTTTAAAAAAGCAAATAGGTTGGTGAGTAGAAAAATTACAAAATTTGTATCTCAAAAACAAATTGAATATATCGACCGTACAAAAACACTAGCTGAAGAATTTGTAAAAGAGGCAAAGCAACAAATCCAAGTATAGGGCCCTGAGAATACCTATAATTCAGATCAGAGCAGTTTTAATTTGGCGTTAAACCGTAGAAAGTGTAGTCCAGTCGGTGTCATCTACAACGCATAGCTACACAATTCAACCCATCATATCTGCGGATGGAAAACTTCTTTCGCCACTTTTAATTGTGTTAAAAGACACCTCTGGCATCTTTAGACCGAGGGTAGCAAATACAATGTTCAAAGCAGATAATATATTCGTTTTGGCATCAAAGTCTGGAAAGCTGACTTCAGAGCACATGAAGAATTAGCTACAAAATGTATATTTTCCAAATACTGCATCCAAATCTATTATTGGATTCTTGGAGTGGTCACTGTCGTGAAATTGTTAGTGACGTAATTCCATCTGATGCTAATTTTAAACATCTGTCTATACCTGCAGGGACAACAGGTCAAATACAGTATTTGGCTTTAGAATATGGAAAAATTTTATTAGAAGGTTCTCTGATAAAGTTATTCTTTACCAATTTGATGTCAATTTACATCAACAGGACAATATTTTAAAATTGCAATCCCTAATGCATAATCAGCTGTCCTCTCCTCGGTTTACCAATGTTTTTAAGTATGCATGGTTTGCAAGTGGTTAGAGAAGAGACCGGAACAATTTGAAAATCCAGTGGAGGTTTGCTAAGGAGTTTTTTAAAAAGAGTACTTATTAATATATAAAATGTTTCGCTAACAGTTTCGTTTTCAAGATATTAGTGAAAATATACTTTCTACCCCTTACAAATCCTTTTAAAGGTTTTTGCTTGGCGTATAAAGAAAACACCGTGCTAAATTTCATCAAAATTGGCTGTAACACCGCGAAAAATGAATTTTTAATAGGATAGTTAACCCCAGCCACCCCTAAATGTCGTAAATGCCTTATTTTACCAGAAGCATCTTATTGTGTGACTAATTTACGGCTTTTCTTCAAAGTATTTTCTCTGTGCCTAAGAGTTTTATCATTTTATTCTTACGGAGAGTATAGCCCGGCAGTATAGCTCAGCTGTGTGGCCCACTTCGACCTTACAGAGAACCGATGGGGAAACTTACTTCTAGCTATATAACTCTTGAATTGGACTATATAGCTGCTTTAGGATGCCATTTTTAAAAACTTGTAGCACAGCTACATAGCTGTTTTGCTACACAGTGTAAACGCGGCTTTAGAAAGATTAGTTCCTACACACTGGATTAAAAATGGACAGTTGTTGATATTTCTTCTATCGCCATACAGAAATTGGATTGTATTTGAGATAATTAGTATTAATCCATCCATAAATTGGTTTTCTTCTGTTATCTTACTTAAAATGTTGGTTAAAGGTAGAAACAAGGCAGTGAGTTTAGTTTATGTAGAACTGTCAACAATGTTTTCATAAAAATTTCACCAAAATTTAAACAGGTAAGAGAAAGTCGTCTGAGTGTTTCACACCAAATATTCATTCTTTTATTCGCAAGTGCGGATAGTACTGTACCATTAATGCTTTTCTTTTGTGTAGTTGTTTTGGTTGTTAAATAATTGCTTATTGTGACTTTTATTGCCAGCTTTTTCTTTTATTTATCAATATTAATAAACATGTAAGCTCGGCCATGAAAAAGCAAACATCATGTACATCAAAACTGCGTTTCCTCCACATAATACATTTTCTGATACGCGTCTGCCATGCTCCAAATTGATACGATAACCTTTTGATAACTGCGATGTAGATTAGTTCAAATATAAGTATAACACAAGTATAGTTTTAATTGGCGGTCTATGTTATCGAAAGTATAAAACTTGCTGTCAACAATTTCAAAGGGCACTTTGTCACTGACATTCCAAACATGCTGCTGGCAACTGGCTTAGTACTAGTGCTTTTAGTTTTATTACTTTATTACGTGCTCTCATTGAAGCTTTACTGGAAAAACAGACAAATACCATACGCCGGAACTTACACAGAGTTCGATGGGTTAACAGCGTTGGCCGTGCGCTTGTCCCTTGGTGGCATGCTATGGAAAATCTATAATCGCAGTGATCCGAAAGCTGCGATAGTAGGCTTTCATTTGCTGGGCAAACCGAGCATACTAATCAAAGACATAGGATTGATGAAAAGAGTTCTGATAAAAGATTACGAAAACTTTGCGCACAGGACAATTGAAACGAACGACAGAAGTGATCCTATCGGTACTCGCGCCATGTTCTTTCTTCGCAACCCAGCCTGGTACGTAATGAGGAAAAAGTTCAACAGCACATTCACAACGAAAAGATTTCACATTATGTACCCGCAGATGACTTATGTCGCCGACAATTTGGTGAAGTACATAAGCGACCGCAGCGATCAGACAATGGATGGCAGAGAAACTTTCCAGAAGTTCTCCACGGATCTTATTACATTGACGGCTTTCGGCATAAGAGCCAATTGTTTCGAAGATGACGACGCAGTTTCTATCAGAGCGGCAAGAATAATATTTGAGCAGAGTTTTTACAGGGGGGTACAATTCACATATTACCTTGTGGCTCCGTTATTGGCAAAATTGTTTTGTATGAAATTTATTCACAAAGTCGGTGTGAACGTTGTTAAAGATATGATCAAAGATGTCACTGCCTATCGCAAGAAAAACAACATCGTTGACAAGGATTTCGTGGGGACTATCATTGAGATGCTTGAAAAGAAGATATATGCAGAAGGTAAAAAAAAATTCTGAATGAAGTGCAATTTATTTTTACCCACGTTTGTAACCACGTAATTGAACCACTATTTTGAAAACAACAAAATAAAATTAGTTTTATTGCAAATTTAATGCAAATTTCGAAATAAAAATATTTATTATTTACACCGTTACTTTTCGCCCCCAAAAGATCTCCCCCATGTGATTTAATCACGTGACTATCAATCATTAATGAAAACCCTGTATTAATAGATATTTTTTTAGTTTTAACATCCTTAACTTGTTAAAAAACCTTTTTAGTTTGAATGTTGGGGCAAATTTAATTTTTGCATAATTTTTTAAACGATTTGCTCGTTGTTTCCAAAATGTATATATTAATTAAAGCCATCTTTCTGCAACAAGTAAATCACTTATTTGCCTTTTACTAACATGATAATTAATAATAATTAGATAAAATAACATGCTTTGTAGAGAAAAAATCAAAAACTATCAATTCAAAAAGAAATCGCAGAGTGAATTGTAAGGTATAAAAATCCTAGAGATTTTTGCTACCTATGTACACCTGCTATTAAAATAACTGCTAATTTTTTAAATTGAATAACAGTTACAACTGCTACAAGCCAAATAGCAGATTGCTAAATAGTAACACGTTTGTCACTAATCCACACCTTCAGCATGTATTACTTAAATTTTGAATAATATTTTTGTGTGTTCGATAGATAGCATTTTACGTATGTTTGTTGAAATTGGTTCGCCAGATATTAAGCTCTTTCATTGTGTCTGCCACTTTTACACAAGTGAATGTCCCTACCACAAATTTAAATTGAAAAAATCATGCTGTAGTTCCAAATGGTCTGTGTGGCTTTGGTGAATAGTTTTGATTTTTACATTAAAATTTGAAAGAATTAACATTATTTATGGCAAAATATACCCCTCAACTCCCCACTTTGGGACGCTTCTGAGAAAAATTATTAAATTTTATCACTTACCCGTCATACCAAATTTCATAATTTCAGCTTAGGCCGTTTTGTAGACATTGACCAAAAACATCTTTAGGGTTCTTCCTTCAAGGGGCTCTACCTCCCTTAACAAACAATTTTTGGGCACATGTTTATTGAAACTTTTTATTCTAATTTGATCCTAGAATATATTCCCCAACTATTGTGATAGTGGCATTAGGCTATGGCACCATTTTATGTGATGATAAGTTTAATGTTTAATATATTGAACAAAAACTTTGAGGCCCCTATGAAGTCATTTTAGTCAATTTTAACCAATCAATTTTAGCCAATCAAATGTTTTCCAGTAAGTTATTGAAGCAAGACTTATTTCTGGAGCTCTATTTTTTTATTTTGGTAATAATTGCTTTGAAGTTCCGTACGTACGCCTATTGTAAGGAGTATCGTAAGTTTGTTGATAATTTTTGGGAAGTCATTAATTGTGGGGAACAACGTTGCAGCCTCAACATTACTGATTTGGTTAACAACCTTTTTACAAGTAGTTCATAGTTATTAGGCACATCAAAAAGTAAGATTACTTTGTATAGAAGACAGTTTACAATGCTATCACAGGCTTAAGAATCAAAAAAATATTTTAAAATTCGACCATCTGGCAAATGAGAATGGACCATCAGGTAAAACTTGTTGGAAAAAGTCATCATATTTTTCATTTATTAATATGCCATCAATGTCTTTTGGTAATATCTTTAATATTACAATAACAATTTACAATGTTGGGAACAGTAATGTTTGGTCCATTGTACCAGTAATAAAGTGTATTACTGTAATAAACCGTATATAAATGCTTTAATTTGAATGTTGTTATTACAACTTACTTTTAGTGTAGTTTTTGGGAAATAGGTGAAGTAATATCCAGTTTACACTATTATTGTACAGGACAAAGTGTTAATTTTAACAGGCATGTATACAGTAGTTTTTAAACTGATCATGAAGGTGTTCTCTGTAAAGCAGAGAAAGAAGAATAAAGCAGTTGTTGCATATTGGTAAAATATTTGTCACGATTAAAAAACGTATTGTAATCAACATTTTTTTTCTAAATATTTTAATGGATCAAGCAAGTGGGCAATGTACTTCTATCAGAAGTTGCAGAGATGCAACTCAGACATAGGAAGAAAATGGCTGGGAAATAAATTTCTTGCAATTCCCGTTTCCGAATCACCCCATCATCAGCAAAGTAGCGACTCTATCAAATTTGGTAGGGATGCGGAACAGAAGTAGCAAGGAACACATGTTGTTCTTGGAATTTTTAACAAATATGAATCTACTACGTAAATAAGCATCCATTAGTGCTTCTCTAAGGAATACATCAGTCAGTATCAATCATGGAACACGGATGTTACTGATATAGAGATGGAAAGGGCAAGGAAAATATAAATAATAGATTTAAAGATTATGTAGATGTATATACTGATGGTTCTGTGGGAAACACTAGACATTGTGGATATAGAATTTTTAATCCTAGCCATATTCAAAGTCTGAAGAAAGCGGTGATAGTTACAAACTCAAAGAGTGCCTTGGAATCTCGAGAAGGGGAACATCTTGCAATTCTAATCAGTACGATCTAAGAATCCAGGAGCGAACGAAATTGATGGATAGAGGAGTGAATGTCAAGTTCGCATGGATACCAAGACATTGGGGGGAATACTCGGAAATGAAATTACTGATCATCAGACAAAAAGGCTACCTTTGTAGATACAATAAATTATCCGTTAACTCCGTTAACAAGTCATAACATTTAATAGAATGAGAAGCAATCACTGTTCCAGCCCCGGACGTCTACATAGAATAGGACAAAAGATTCCGCAAATTGTGAATGCTGGAGGTTAGGAATTTGAATTATGCTGAGATGCGAAAGAAGAAATAATGAATCCACAAGATTTATTGATAATTTGATATAAGTAGGATTGCACGATTTTGATCCTATGGTATTACACCTATAGATAGGTCCCTTTAGATTGGAGTGCCTTAAACCACTATTCATTCCAGAAAAAAAAATTAAACCCCCATTTAAACCTGATATTGTTTTTGAACATACAGTATCCATGGCTGACCTTCAGATTTTTTTTAAATAGAATGTTGTGTATTTTACATTTTTGTTTTCTCCGTCGAATTTATCGAATTAATTTATTAATTTGTCTAAATTTAAATTAATTTATTAATTTGTCACCTTGTGCACAGCATTTAGAAACCATATTAAAGTTACTCAAAATACTACAAAGATTCAACGCACTTAGAGCGTTCAATGAAAAATATTGTCTATAATTTCAGAGAAAAAAATAACAGAATAAATTAAGCTGATTTGCTAAAAATAACACATAAAATAAGGGTAATAATACATTTGCGAAGTTTTGCATGAAAATTCTCAACGATTGCTGACATACCTCGTTTAGGGAGCAGTTTAGGATTCACCACTCTGAAGAACATTGGATAATTTCATTCTATATAAACTTTCATAAACTCCTTTCCGCCATTTCGGAACCATCCCTGTGTATTAGTTACTACTGATATATTTCATTTTATATCCTGTATAACAATGTCCTTACATATATCAGTATTTTTTAGATGAAAATGAAATATATGGACAAGGAGTTCAATTCTGGCTGGCAGGATTCGAAACTATTGGCTCATCAGTCTTATTCCTATTTTACGAGCTCGCTCACAATCCAGATGTACAGGAAAAACTGAGAGAAGAAATATTAACCACGCTCTATGCTAATAAGGGGAACATATCTTATGATATCATCAAACAAATGAAGTACTTAACAATGACAATAACTGGTAAGCTTAATCATTAACGTACAAGGCACAAAATTCAGTAGTAAAGGTTTACAAATTTATATATATTAAAATTTTGTATACCTGTAGGATGGGAAAAAAAAACTTGTTATTTATCAACTAATAACCTAAGATATTTTAAAGCAAAACAAATCCAATCCCCATAGGATTTCGATATCCAAACAAATTATTGTAGCATGATATACAGATCTACGTATTTTGTGAATTTCCCACAGAATCTTTAAGAAAATATCCGGTTCTACCATTTTTGGACAGGCGGTGCATTAATACGTATACAATACCAGATACAGATATAGTAATAGATGCTGGTACAAATATGTATGTTAGTATACAGGGTGTCCACTTCGACCCGGCAAGATTCCCTGATCCTTACAAATTTGATCCTGAGAGATTTGCTCCTGATAACGAAGGACTAAACGAATCTTATTTATCTTTTGGTGCAGGTCCTCGACACTGTATAGGTAAGTGACGATAATTGTAATTTTTCTGTGAAACTGGTTATTTTGAAGTTCTTCTGTCATATTTCGAATTAACGTATAAATTAAAATTAATGCATAAAAATATGCTGTATGTACCAAACTATCAAACATAATTCTTTTATATGAAGCTAATTTTTTTATATTGTCTTGTTGCAAATGATATTTATTACATAATTTTAATTTTTAGGCTTGAGGTATGGAAAAATGGCTATAATGATAGCAACTGTGAAAGTTCTAAATAAATTCAGAATTTATGCAGACGGAAATTATTCCAACAATATGGAATTTGATGCCAGAGCTTTACTACTAACTCCTAGAAACAACATTTCTTTTCAATTTGAAAAATTGTAATAAAAGTAAATAAATTCTGTAAACATCTTCAACAAAAAAAGTTTCAAACAACTTTCAGCAAAAAGATCTTTTAACAATAGTCGTTTATTATAGTAACTTAACTATTTCTATGTTCTTTTGTCTTTGTTGTACAGAATAGAAAACAATATTTTCTACATCGCATGTTGCATTTTAATACTGAATTATTGAACACTGGGCAAGTTCTAATAAACTCCTCCACCGTTTAGGAGTCCCGACTGGTCTTCCACGTTGAGGTATGACTGCATCTTCGATTTTCTGCTAGAACTTTCCAGTGAATGTCGCCCAAAAAGGATACACTGCATTTTTTCCAAGTTATCCTCAATTTCTCGTAATAACTCAATTTTTTCATTTGAATTCTTATGAAGTAGTAATTGAACACATTTGTTCAATTTAGCAAAAATTGAACAAATGTGTTCAATTACTACATGGCCAAATATTTGCGCTTTCGATTTTCAATAGTATCAATAAAAATATTTTTTTGCTTTTATTACGTACAGTTTCTTTATACCTCTAGTACTCTATATTAAGAAACCAAAATTTGAATATTATTTGTCGTTTCATCCTTATCTAAAAACGTTCCTCCATGTATTTTAATTAATTTTAAGGATCTGTAATTTTCCCAGGTAGTTTTTCCAGTGCAGTTTTGAACATCGATCACTGCAGTTTTGAACATAGATAAGCCAAATTGAACCGACTTGATTTGATTCAAGGGTTCTGTGATTAAAGAACATGACACCACCTAGAAAATGAAATTTTATCTAGCAATACCAAACACATGTGAAATACAATTACGAAATTTATTTTTTGTAAAATTTATGAGATGGTTAATTAGATTGTACAGAACCTTAAACAGATTCGAATTTCAAATAAATCAACTTCTTAGGGCTTAACAAGAATACTCTTGGATCATATTCCACGTTTTTGTATTCATCGACAGGGAAAACCTTAAATCTTGAGATGACCTTAACGACACAAGCTAAAACACTAATCTTTCCAAACCTTAAACCTACAAATTAGCAACAATGGAATTAATTTCAATGCTTTTTAAATAAAATATATCATACCAATGCAGTGTCTGGGTCCTTCTCCAAAACTTAGATATACAAAGTTTTCATCCAACTTCGCATCAGGATTAAATCTTTCCGGATCGAATTTGTATGGCTCGGGAAAGTTTTCCGGGTCATAATGCAATCCCTGGATAGATACATAAACGTTAGAGCCACCATCGATGGTAATGTCGGTACCTGGGATTTGATAATCATTAATGCAAACCCTGTCGATAAATGGTAACACAGGATATTTTCTGTATGTTTCTGGAAACAAAATGTTCAGTCATTTAAATAAACTACAAGAATGTTAGGTACCTGTTGCTACCATATTCAAATAAGTCATATTACGAATAGTATCGTAAGAAATTTCGCCGCCGTTCTCTTTCAATGTCGCAAGAACTTCATCTCTCAATCGATCTTGTATGTCTGGATGATGAGCCAATTCGTGAAATAGGAACATTATTGAGGACCCAATGGTTTCGAATCCAGCAATCCAAAATTGCAAGGCTTGTGCAATTATCTCCTTTCTGTCTGAAATAAAAATGCAGATTATAATTCCATTTAAAACAATAGAATACCCCAATCTTTTTCTTTACTTCCTTCAACTTTTATTAAACTTGTTTTGACAGGTTTTGAGTGAGAAAATAAATATGAAAACTAATAAGTACAAAGTAGGATAATCGGCGACTGTAGCTTTAAGATAGAAACTCACAGTGAACATATTCAATATGAATACATTATTTTTTAACGAAAATAACTGGATTTGTTTCTGTGAAGTCAACTAACTTCTACATCTAACTTACTTTTTTGTCATATTAAAATTGCATTGCATTGTTGTTAAAGTTCAGTACATTAAATTAATAATAATAATCATTTATACGGTAGCATTATGAACTGCTTATTAAATTTAACTGCGGAAATTTGCTACACTGTAAAAAAATTCTTCTAGTGTACGTTATTAAATTATACTTTAAGGCAAGATTATTTTATACATTGAAATTTATTAATAGAAATTTTAAATGTCAAAAATAAAAATAAAACGATAATTTGAAAACATCAATAAATTAACTTATACAATAATAATTATCGAGAAAAAATATTATTACAAAATTTATTGAATTTACTGAAAGAAAAACAATAAAATACATTCTGACATAATAAAAAATAAAATACACATTTACACTGCTATAATACACTTATAAATAGGATTGTACGAAATGCTCTTGTTTTCAGTGCAGAAAACTCGGCATCCAACCCTTCCCAAAATTCAAAAAGTGATTTATTACTAAATCGTCTTTTGATTTCGCCACTTTCCGTAAAGTCTATAAAGATTTCTTCTTCGGCAGTTGAGAGACTTTCGGGAATATTTTGAAATTGATCCCAAAGTGGAAGTCAGCAAGAAAATACTTTTTAAAATTCTTTGCCAGCACAGTTAAATGATTTTCAATGGTTACAAAAACAACTTCCGCATGTTGTTCTTCAGTCTTGTAAGTTTTAACTATTTTAACACATTCATACACATTTGCAAACATTTCTAGGTTTTGTTGCTTTACATTTCTGCTCCACAATTCCAGTTTTGTACAAAAAGCATTAAGCATTAAAGAACTTTATCACTCGTATCCAATATACAGGGTCGCTCTTGCGTATGGAAACGGTCGATTATTTTCTAAACTAAGATAGCTGGAAAAAAAGTTAAATACAAAATATTTACGGTTTTTTTAAATGTATTGAAGTAAAAAAACAATATTTTGTACAGGATGTGCCAAAAAAGTATGGCAGCAAACAGTTACCTTTATTTAAATAGAACACCCGGTATATTACTCGATATTTCAATTCCTCTCAAAATTTTATTAATAATTTGAATCACCATATACCTAAATTTTGCCGTTTTCGAGATATCGAGTTTTAAACAATATTTTTTAATAAATTTATAAAACATTTAGGTTCATTTAATTACCGTTACCCTAAAAATAAATAAACCCCGTCAAGTTTTTGAACTACCATGTAATGCTAAATCTAAGAAAGCAAGATAAAAATGTTAAATACAAAATATTTGGGGGTTTTAAAAATCTATTTGATTAAAGAAAAGTTGAACAGGGTGTGAGAAAAATCTGTTCAAGGATAGTAAGAATTACAATTCTTTTTTTAAAGATTTGGTTGTTCTAAAACGAACCGATTTTTGATAAGAAATAATTTTTTTAAAGTCTTATTTGATAAGGTG
>JAWQRJ010004314.1:0-11163 GCA_033557515.1 Diorygopyx duplodentatus
GAAAGAAAAGCAATTAGACTCGTAAAAAAGAAGGAAAATGAGCTACAGAAAATACACAAAACAAAAACAAAGTCAAAAAGATCAACAAGTCCAATTTCTGATAATTCAAAAGAAGGGGTTGAAAGCGGTGGCAGTATGGATGACATAAATTTATTCGAGAACAGTGCAGAAAATGATACAATTATTTGACGGTAACAATATTAATATAGGAGATTGTTTTAGTTGAATTTAAAGGTGGCAAAGTGCAAATGCACTCTTTATAGATATGTTTGTATAATCCTGCGTATATTTCCTGAGGAAAATGAAAATGAAGTTGTGAGCTTGAAATCTATAAGAGGATAATAAATTGGTGGAAGATGTTAATTTGTACATAAAAAGCTATTGTAGGGAAACTGCCATCTCTTAAGGTTGTGTCGGCTGAAGCTAGACAGAAATATAAATAGAATTTAATAAACCAGTTGATATTTATGAAAAAGTGAATTTATTAACTTTGAATTTATTAAGAGGCTTGGAAAAATGGAAGTAGCTTTGAAAAAATTATATAAAAGTATAATTTATATATATACTTTCGTCGGATTCTCTAAAATATTGATAGCATAATTCGATACACTTAGTTATTATACACTTTTAGAGGGTTAAGAGTATATTTAGCAATTCGCCAAGATATACCAAAATGTCAACATCAAAATTTTGGACCGAATGCAATACTTATGTTTAAGATGAAAAACAAGACAAAACTTGAATTTTCTCTATAAATTTTTATAATAAAAATATAAATTTGTCCTGAACAGGCAACAGAAAACAAAAGACAAAATTATTCTGTTCTGTAAATCTTTATTATTAACGAACATTTTTTTGCCTAGAATTCAGTGAAGCTTCATGAGCCGGAGGCGAATTCGTTTAATTATATTTAATTATCAGGTCTCAAAAATTGGGATGTCAATTAATTTTTATTATAACAGATATTTTTTTGTCAAGAATTTGTTTAATTATGGCTACTTTTAATAATTATAAAAACTATTGATTATGGACGTAAAAACCATTTAATTATGACTCATTTTTTATATACTTAAAAAATCCTTAAAATTCTGATTTGTCCTGAAAATTTTAACTTCTTAATACACCTTAAAAACCGTTCAAAATCTGGTATTTTATTAACTTTATAATTTTGGACCTAAAAATCAAATTGTCCTGAACAGGCATACATCAACATTATTTTCATTTATTATATTCGTAGCATATTAATACAGTAACTCGATGAAGTATTTTTGCCTTACAGTTAAGAATTAAGTTAAAAAAAAGTACACCTAGAATTCGACACACATACATATTTTTACTGGGGGTTTGGCTGAGGTGGATAGTTGTATCCGTACTGGCCTTGGGGAGGTGGCGGTTGTGCAGCCGGCGGTCTCGGATACTGGTACCCCTGAGGTTGAGACCCGTACTGAGGGTGCGGCGGATACCCGGGCTGGGGAGGATAGTAATTGTTAGAAGGGGCTCCGGTAGGGTAAGCTTGATTGGGCGGCGGAGTAAATCCCGTATTTGACGGTTGGGAATTCGGCGGGTAGGGCGGCTGGGAGTACGGCTGAGATGTGGGCGGAGGAGCAGCAGGTGTGACTGCTGGCGAAGGATTGTTGGCTGGAGGTCCTCCGGTGAAAGGTGGAGACTGGGCGTTGTTCGGTGGAAAATTGTTAGGTCCCGGACTAGGCTGACTGTAATTTTGAGTTGTTTGGGGTTGGTTTGAAGGGGGAGGTGGATAACCACCTTGCTGAGGCGGATATCCCGATTGAGGTGGATAATTCTGCGGTGCTGTGGAGTTCTGATAAGGTGGGTTTGCTGGAGGTGCTCCGTAAGTGTTTCCTTGGGAAGGAGGGGCGTTTGGCGGTGGTGGGTAAGGACCTGATTGGGGAGGGGCCGAATTCGGGGGAGGAGGAGTCCCGTATCCTGGTTGCGGATACGTGCTGTGAGTCGTTGTCGCTGGAGGTTGACCGTAACTTCCCTGATTATTAGCCGGGTACACTGGTGGTTGGTTTGGCGGGTATTGTCCTTGCGGGTATCCCTGAGGAGGATAATTACCAGGATATTGCCCTTGTTGGTAGCCTCTTTGCGGATATGGCTGCGGCGTAGTTCCAGGACGTTGCGGACCCAGCGGTTGGCGATATCCTCCTTGCTGTTGGTGATTATAGTTGTTCATGTGCTGTTCTGGGTTCGGAGGTTGACCGTGTGCGGGCGGAGTACTCTGCGGAGGCTGCAACATCTAAAATGAGCCTTAATTGTAAGACACTACGAGAACTAAGAAAAAGATAAAAAACTCACTCACCGGAAGTAACGAGTGAACGTTTTGCGATGCATCTGCTATACTAGCTAAGTACACTAAGTTTCTGTGTAGCAACTGTTGATACTGAACGCATTCTTGTGCCTTGCCTTTACTCTGGTAGTCTTGTATTGTCTGGATCAAGTGGCCATTTTCATCTAACATTTTCTGGATTTGAGCGGGGTTCGGAGGCCTTGCCCCCTTTTGTGCAAATGTCATAGACATTTTAAATTGTATTTATCGCGATTTCATGCATGCGAGCACAAAATTTAAGTCATTTACCCAGTAAAATTTAGCTGGATGTCTTTTTTTTCAATAATTTGCAGTTTAGCAGCGTCAACCAGCAGAGGGCACTTACCGTAATTTGAGAGAACCAAAATCCCCTAGATCTTACGTACTTTTATACAAAAAAACACTTGTGTGTTAAATTATGGTATATTAAAGAAAGCAAAAATAAAATAAATAATAAAAATCAATAAATAAATTACAGGAATGCACTAAATCACAATTTTTCATAGTTAGTTAATAAATAGTAATTTTTATAACGCTTAAAGGTTGGCAGTAAACTTTGACAGACAAAAATAGTGAGGTTAGTTCTGTCATTACAATGTGTTTTCTAAGATAAGATGAAAGTTAAAAGATACAAAAAAGTTAGTAGATATCTCAGTTTCTACATAAATAATTTCCAGTTTCGACAGCCATACCAATTATTAATTGATGGAACATTTTGTTTAGCCGCATTAAATGTAAGTTATTTACCTCGTTTTATTTTCTCATTTCTGTCTGTGTATACATTTATCCAAAAGACTTAACTTCTTCAGAATCAAGTAAATATAGCTGATAATATCCCGAAATACTTGGGTGGTGAATTAAAACTGCTTACGACACAATGCGCGATAATCGAAACAGAAAAACTAGGAGCAAAGATTCACGGTGCTCTAATAATTTTAAAACAATATTCTTTACACAAATGCGGTCACGAAGGACATCCTATATCTGCCGCAAAATGTTTTTTGTCGATGATCGGAAAAAGTAATGAGAAACATTACGTACTGGCGACACAAGATCGTGATTTGCAAAGCAAACTGCGTATCATACCCGGCGTGCCGTTGTTGTACCTACATTCGAAAGCTCCTGTGCTAGATCCGCCATCTGAAACGTCCGTGAAGTTTGCTGATTTAAGTGCGAATGGAAAATACGGAGTGCAGGAATCAGAAAAATCAACATTTTTAGAAGTGCAAGCTCATAAAGAAGCAATCATTGCTGAGAAAAAGCCGAGAAAGAGAAAAGGACCAAAGGGACCAAATCCGTTGTCTTGTAAGAAAAAAAAGAAAAAACCTGGTATTCAACAAATTTCTCAAGTTAATAAGAAAAAGGTGGAAAATAAACTTAAAAAGAAAATAAGACTTTCTAAACATGTAAAGGATGAATTGTTAAAAACGGCAATAAAGCATATATAATGTTATTATACCTTTATTTTTGAGATGTATATATAGGAATCATCACATTGTGAATTACATACGATAAGTAATTCTACTTATAACACGTCTACATGTTCTAGGACTTATGACCCGTTAGTATTAAATAGAATTATATTACTTTTGTATCTGTTACAATAATAAAAATTAAATTTTTTCAAACAGACCTAAGTTATACAATACATATTTACATTATTTACAATTGCAAATTTTGATCAACATTACTACTTCCTATAAATACAAAGTTGCCATTACATTGTGTATTATATTAAACTACAAGTTTGCAAATATACAAAATCTATCGTACGCCTACTGACTAACATTGTATCACATATATATTTTTCTTATGTATATTCGATATACATATTGATCAAAATTTGAAGTATGTACAATTTCTTCTTATTTCAAATTAAAGTTTAAAAAAATACTTTCTCACCTACACAAATGACCTACCGATGTTACCATTTTGTGTAAACGCTAAACCTTAGGAAAATAGTACACAATTTTTGGTCCATCTTTCATTTCCAAACTGACTAATTTTCAAGAAAACTAAACGAAAATAAATAATTTTTGATAGGTAGATCACTTGCACAAACGCCAACATTTAAATAAAATCCAGTGTGGTAAGTAGAGTACAGGTGTGAGAAATATTGCACATACATAAAATTCTGTTTAAAATTATCATTTTGGCAGTCTTCAATTGTATTGTCCTTCAAAAATCGTTAAAAAAGAAACCACGCAACGTACTTTTGATTACAAACTTTTGATGTATACTAACAGAGCACCCTCGATCGAATAGCGTTGATACTTAAAGCTTATACTTTTTACATAGAATGACCAAAAAATGTAAATTTGGTGTTTTTGCTTCGTTACGTTCCTGTATGGTATAGGCTTGATATGTAAAATAAGTCTACATTATATATTTACAAAAAAATCAATCACGAAGTTGATAATACCAAAAACATGGTAAGTAAGATTTTGATGATAATTAATAACTTAGTTAATTCTATTTTTAATAGTTGTTTAGCGACTATTTTTCGTTGAAAACGTGTAAAGTGCGTTTTTATGAAATCCATGCTAAAATTATAGTTATACTTTTGCTAAACAGATTAAACGTGGTCGTTTAGGAGATTTGTTAAAATTGCTAACATTTAATTAAAAAAATTAGATACGCCGCGATGATTACGTAATGCATGCTTCGCCTTTCTTTCTTAAAGGCGTTTACGTAATTTATACTACGTATTTGAAATTACTGGCACGTTTATGTTTTAAATATATTTATGGTAATTGTATTACAGTCAAAATACGTATTTCACGAAATGGAACTTTCCCCTAAAAGGTGTAATAGATAAGTGAAAAGCGACAGAAGACGGAAAAAGAAAAAAATACTCTTCTTCCACATTGAATACCATTTGTTTCTTTTTGTGTTTTAGCATTAAGCAGAGTTTAAATTTAAAAATCTATAATAAAATTTCATTTTTTATCTACCATAGTATTTTTTTGCTCTGGGACTTTAAATAATGCTTAATCAAATCATGAATTGAAGAAGTAAGGTCCATTTTTCTTTAATTTCCCTTCGTGATTGAAGTTTTCACTACCTAATTAAATCGAGAAAAATCACAAGTTCAGCTACACTTCAACACCTTGCATTGTGTTACAATACTTGTCTGCAATAACTTCAAGCACCTGCTCGAATTTCGAGTGCCTCTCAAGAGGCGACGAGTAGGCTCCTCTGCTGCCCCATAAAAACTTCAGTTGAAATTCCGTCCTGAACATTTCGAGCGTCAGATCGTCCATTCTGGCTTCCCCGAGGACTATTTCCGCGTTCCTCTGGAACGTGTTGCACAGGTTCACGAATTTTCGAGCGCTGTCCAAATGTGCCAGCAAGATGCTCAAGCCGAAATCGTGACTGTTGGTTTCCCAAGCGCTCAGGCAGTTTGCCGTTAGGAAATTGTGGCTGTTCGGCGATATGAAGTCCTCTAAGTTTCGTTCTATTAGCAAAATGTACGGTACCAAGTGAGGGATCGTTGTGTTAGGCGCTTGTGGGTTTGAGCAACTGTTCATTGATTTCAGTGTAGGCCTGAGTTTTGATTCGAAGTTGAAAGCTGAGTCGGTGTGCTTTTGGCGCAGCAGATGCCACGTGGAATTGAGCTTTTCTACCTGAAAATACGATAAGTAGACGTGTATGAAATTTAAGGACGTTCCGACTAGATTTCCGAAGGAAATTTGGATTTTACCTGTGGTGAACACAATCCTAGCATAATCCCGCAAAATCCAAAAAGATTTCCGAGAGCTGTTTTCGTGTCTATTGCCACTTCTATCCATTTGTTCAACATTTCTGCTCTCTCACTTTCATCTGGACATGTGAGAATTGTTACTGCTACCAATAGTTTTAGGCATTCCGTTCTGAAAATTCCCATTACATTGAACGTAAAAATATTTTGAATCAGGGTAATGTTAATTATTAATCTAACATCTTGGTGCTTAGTTGTTTTGATAGATTTTAAAGTGAATATAGAGATTGAGAAATAAGCAGTTTGGATTAAAGTTTTGGCCCTTAAAACTGTTTCCACAAAAAATGCAGTTTTTCGGCATTCAACTCTTTAATCCAAAACCTCTTTTTACCTCGTACGTTTATTGAATGAACTTTTTAAAAACCTTTCGTAATCATTTAGTAACACAGAAACAATGAGTTTAAGTAAAAAATGAAGTCTGAACAATTTGAGACATTAAGCTATTTGATTTGGATGAGAAAGCACATTAGACTACAAGATTACGGGATTTATACAATAAACCTACCAATGTCAAGGGCAAAATGTTTTTTTTGGTATTTCAGTTACATTTCAATCTAATATTTTTGCTCTTTACTACTTTACGCATTTTGACGAGTTTTTACCTAAATTTATTTGAGCAACGGTTAACACTAACGATTCTAAATTAAATTAAAAGCTGTTTTTTTGTTATTTTAGCTGATTATCTATTTGCTTATACTTAGAAAAAAGAAATTATTTACCTTTCCAATAAATCTAATCTGAACTGCCTGCCATGTGGAAGTGTACACAATTGTATCCCACTACCGAATTTTGAGCACTGGTCATCTTTACATCCGTTAAAAATCAAATCCAGATCGATCCTGGTTAAATGGTTAGCTAAGATTCTTGATCCAGAATCCTTCAGGATTAGTTTAATCGCGTTCAAAGTGTTGCTATCCAACGGTTTATTGTCGTCCATAGGAAGCAGCAACGTGTGGAAGTTTTCAAGATCAAATCTCGTGGTCATATCCAATTCGGGTTGTTCCAATCGAAGCAATTTTTCCTCTGCCGCTACATAATCGAAATCGAAATTCTTGAGCGTTGTAGTGGATTCGGACGTTGTTAAATTGTATCGCGGATTTTTGATGATGACACCCGAGTTTCTGTGGGTTAGTTCTATCGGATCGCCAGCTGCTGAACTTAAGGCAGAATCTCCTGATCCGTTTCCCGAATCTGACCCTGAAGCGTGGTAGGAGGTTACTCTTTGGAGGTATCCGTGGAAGTTGCTACCGTCGATTGTTTTGTCTAGGATGGTATCGGAATCTCTCGATTCCGATCTGATGACCGAAGGAAATCTGGAAGGTTTTGGAGGAGGAGAGTCCGGAGTGTCATCTTCGCACAAAGAAGTGTCACTGCAGAGGCGTATGTGTCTTCCCAAAGTTCCGGTGCTGGGAGAAATTGAGAGACGCGTGCAGGAATTCCTTGGCAACGAAGCGAATTTTTGGTTGATCGAATCGGATCCAGCCGACCTCGTCATTACCGGTTGAATAACACCGTCTGCGCTGTTACATTTCTCTTGCGCAATACGGTTAACTTCAGAAGGCGTTAAGGAGTGGGATCTTTGTTTTTTCGATGGCAATTTCGGAGGAGAAGGATTAGATAGTCTTGTGGGCGAATGCGAGTGCTGCATAGGGTTATACCTTAACCCTCCCGGCGTGCACGGGGAAGTTAGCCTACTCTGCGGGATGGGAGCAGGATATTTGGAAGCATAAAAGGAAAGGGGGTACATCCGATTTTTTGGGAATTGAATCTTGGCGCCGGACGCGGCAGTTATTGGCTTTCCTGACCCTACGTACGATGTTATTAAGTCGGGAACGGTGTCAAAAGGGTCGTCCTCGAACTGATACTGGACGCGCTCGTAAACGGTTTCTGGCTGGAGGATTGTCTTCTTTATGACGAAGTGCAAAGGCTGCAGCTTCGTCCTGCAGGTGAGGACGTAATTTCCTGGCTGCGACGTGCAGTCGCGCACCAGAAAACCGCCCTCTTCTCTGACAATTTCCTCAGCTCTCGACCTTGGAATTGCACCGTGATACCAGGCGTGAGAACGGATGTCTCTGCCGTCTAGGGATAATTCCCATTCTAGGGCCTTTCTTAAAGCCGTTGCATCCATGGACGGGTCTGCACAGGGCTCCTGCAAGGAAAAAGAGGAATTATCACTATAATTGTACTTATTGCTAGACTAACTACTTTGTTTTAACACTACGTGCGGGATAAGTCTGATGATCAGTTGAATAAAGCATTGTTATCAAGTAAATAAGTCATCACTCAAATTGGATAACTAAATTTGAATAAATTTGAAAATTCAAAATTCTCTAATCTGAATTGATAATGCTTCGTTAGCTAAGTCAACAATTATTGGAAACCGTTTAAGAGTTTAAGAATTTCCTGTAACTCTGACAAAGGTTCTGTACTTTCTGAATTTTCTTTACCATAATTGAGGAAATAAATAGGGAATAAAATAAATCGCAATATTTAAAGGTAGAAAGCTCCAAAAATTTACATCGAATGTTATGTTGATTTTCTTGTATAAGAAGGTCAAAATGTTGTTATACGAGAAATAAACTCCAGGAGGGTTTATTTCTTTCAAGTCCTCAGTAGGTGATGGAAAAAAGAGTTATTCTCAAATGACAGTTGAATAAGGAATAATCGATTATTTAGAAGGCGGGGTGTAGTTTTGGCTAACAAAGGTTTTCTAGAAATCAGCGGGAAAGACAACGAGAAAGAAGTAAATATTGTGATGCCTCCGTTTTTACAACATAAGACTGAATTTTCCAGACAAGAAATTCGAGAAATTTATAATATTGCCCGAGTTAGGATTTATGTAGAAAGAATTATGCGAAGACTTTATCAGATTCTACATAAAATCTCTAAGAATTTATTTCATTGAATATTTTCAAAAGAACGTATAGATAATAATTAAATAATACCTCACAAGTCTTTCTTAATTTTTGTTATTATATAACGTTACATAAACATTTTTAGTCATCTTATATAAATTTTGGTTATTATTAGTTTTAATTATCTTATTCTTTACATTTTTTTGTTATCAAGTAATGCACGGGACAAATAAATATTTAAAGAAAGAAACATCTTTGAATAGAATATGTTTTCGTAACACAGTAATCCTCCACTACAACACCATCAATATTCGCACAAAGCAAGGATTGGTATTTACTGACAATTACACCAACTCTATTCACTTTGCAATTATTTAATTTTTCATATTCTTTTATTGCATACTGTTCATTATTCATCCCATATCTTGTAGCTTCACACATCTACTTTTTTAGGATATAAAATGCTGTAAACCAAACTATCTATAGCTTTCGCGATGCGACTTTTAATATTGTGTAGATTTGTACTGACAGATAATTAATCTAAGTCGTCTTACAGTATACCACACATTGATTATTTAATTGTTTCACAACAGATATGGACGATACTTTGATCTGTCATCACAATGTCTTTATCATAAAATACTTTCAAATGATCCTCGAGTTTGTAATTAACTTGACTACAAACTCGAGGATTCAAATTCTTCTCGAAGTATGAAAAAAATTTTAAGTACGCCTCACAATTTTCTCATTCCAACTTTTTTCAACTTCTTTCAATAAGGTCATTCACTGCAACTAAATCCTCAGACCGTGCTGCTGCTTCCAAAACTATTTTCAAGGGTTTTAACTCTGTAAAATCAACTGGTTGTGCACAGGTTTTTCGAATTGGTTTTGTACTATTGGCATAGATTCTTACAACATACTACAAAACTTAGGATTACCTGACCTTTATTTACAAAAAATAAATATTCAAAAGGCAAATATTTCCAAGAAATGTTTCCTGCTAAAAAAATGTACGTGGTGATGTACCTTTTTTTAGCAGGAAACATTTCTTGGAAACATTTGCCTTTTGAATATTTATTTTTTATAAATTAAGGTAAGGTAGTTCTAAATTTTTTAATATGTTGCAAGAATCTATGCTAATAGTACGAAACCAATTTTGCAGCTTCGAAAAACCTGTCCTAGCTTCGCAATGCCCAAAAAAACAGCAAAATTTTTGCACTTTTTTCGGTTTTCGCTCTATACCTTCTCAAGTATACATCCTATTGAAAAACTTCTTCCATCTTTTTTTAAAAGTAGAATAAATTGAAGTCCAAACCCATCTCCCTACGTCCAGAAAGAAGTCTTTGAGATACAGGTTTTCAAATATTGGAAATTTTTTCCAAAAAGTGAAAAATTTTCGTTTTGGTCATGTATCTTACCAAATACCAGGAAAAGTATTTCCTACATAAATCCTACAAGGAAATGTACAGCTAATGAATTTGAAGTAGATTTATTTAGCTTTAATTTCAGCTCAAAAGGATGCTCGTAAGCCCAATAGTTTCCTCAAAAATTGCATGAAACTAAAATTGGGAAAACATGGATTTTGAGCAAAATCTATGTAAACAGTTCACATCCCAACTCGTTCCACAAAGATAGGGAGGTCGTCTTCGTCGTTGGATGCATTCCCCAAAGTGTGTGGGGTTTTTATTAGCCCCCAACCAATTCTGAACTTAGTGGTAAGTTCTAAGTTCATGGCTGACAAAACCTCAGACAATGGCTCTTGGGAATTGTTGCTCTTGGGAATCCCATGGTAATTGTTGCGCTGCCAGACAACTTTGTGTAAAATGTATCCACCATCCACCACTACAAACGTATCGGTGGCATTTGGGATGTTGCTGGGCAGTGAAGAGAAAACAGAGTAGAAGCTGGACTTGGTTATCTTTCGCATCCCATGTTGATTAAACAAAGACATAGGGAATGGACCTAATTCTTAAGTGTTCTTTTGATTTCGCGTCCGATTGTTTTGTTATGTACACCCTTTGGAAAATTTTAAGTGGACCTTCTCTGTCCTTACGTTTGAAGGTTACTTCCCCAGATCAGTTACCAACGATATTCATCACTCCTTCAGTTCCCAGTTCTTGGGCCATGGGGCAATTAATGAATTTTACTTTTGTTTTTATGTTTTTCGGGGAATTATTGTTCCTATAGGCGTCCTTTTGATGTGAAATTGAAACTAAATAAGT
>JAWQRJ010004315.1:0-11163 GCA_033557515.1 Diorygopyx duplodentatus
CCACCGACCCGATTGGTAGACACTAGTTGATTAGTTGACACACATACCAGAAAGACTAAAGGAGTTCAGAAGAAGGGAAGTTTACTCATCAATTTTTACCTCCAGCGACTCGCAGACAAAAAGTCCTCCGATTATATCCTGCTTTCAACACAACATCAAAATGCCAAAACCAGCGATACTGATAAAAAACGATCAGGCATAAACACCTATTATAATGAAACAAAAGATGGAGTAGACACCATAGACCAGATGGCTAGAATATACTCGGTGAAACGATGAATCAGAAGGTTCCTCGTTTTTCTTCACAGAAAAACTTGGAAAATTTGGAGAAATTGGAAAACAATGTTTGTATTCAGCACCAGAGCAAGTTCATAGTAACAGTTTTTTTTAGCATTTTCAAAAAATTGCAAAACTGGAGAAGTTAATGAATTTTTAAGTCCAAAGTAAGCTATTAATAGACAATATAACGAAACAAATAAAACCGTTACTGAAAAGAACGGTTGACAAGAATATAGATTTTTTTTTTCAAAAGCGAACAGAAAGGCAAAGAAGAATACACAACAACAGGATAAAAATGAAAAGGAGCAAAATAATTACAACAAATATGAAGAGCAGCAATACAGCACACCAATGGAGTTATTGACAAGAGAATAACTTGCAGTAAAGGCATTTTTTTCATTTATTTATTAAAATACTCAAATAGTTTATAATTTAGTAGCGCTTTAAAAGTATTGTTAATAGATCCCAACATCAGTTCTAACAATCCAGGCACTAAATGAAAAAAAAAATGTTGGCCAGTGTTATATAATAATGTTTTTAAGCCGTTTGTAGTGATTTCATTGTAATGTACCGGTGCTAATTTTCTTATGCAAACAAAATGAATCGTCTGGTAATTTCACAGAATCGGGAAATTTTCATCGATTTATTGCAGACTAAATATTTTCCAGCTCATTCAAGGCCAACAATAAAGCGTTTATACTTGAGTTTAGTGTTTTGATTTTGGATTACAAGGCTACTACGTCGTAGTATGGCTTTTGAACTGCTAAATAGTACTGTTTATTATTACTTATTTTATATGAGCAATAAGTTATTATTATTATTTACTGTTTCGATGTTGAGTATTTTACCGAATAAGTGTTAAATTTAGATTATAAATTAAATATCAATTTTTATTAATTAAATACATCCAAATTATTGTAGTTTCTTCAATAAAATATTTAACGGATAATTAAGTCGCATGTGTTGAAACACCTGTGTCTTAAGCACTTACTTTAAATTAATTAATTACATGTTAACTAACATGCGAATAATGGCAGTGTTACACCTGTGTGAGCTGCCTCCATTAATTATTAATTAAAATTTACAGTGTCTTGAGAATGCGTCGACAAGTTTACATTCGTCAACTTAACCAGGCTTCTTATGCCACATATTAACCGTAAATAAATGCGTACTGGTACGCAGTAATAAAAGCGAAATATGTCAGGGTTATCAGCGCTTTGTATCTTGGGTTGTACGGAGACAATGCCTTTGGAGATTCACGTTATTAAACGCTTGTCCACTTCATTTACTTTGTGGATATGCTGCTCACGGTGGCATAAATCCTTAAAGGCAAGACGTGATTCTCCAAATCAAGCAGCGGGCATGAGTCACACATCTCTTGGCGTTAATAAACCGTAATAAATTCACTTGCTCTTTTATGCCAAGTTATGTTGTAGCGATTGTTTGTACAGGGTTTTAGAGTTGCCTAAAAGATTATTCTACATTATTATGCTACATTTTGTTCTGTTAAAGTAAGAATAATCAAATGGAAAACAAGCATACAATTTAGTAGGCCCGCCATTAGCAAAAGAAATACACTGCAGCAGTTGTAGCAAATAATAAAAGGTACAAATATGGTGTGGTCAATTACCATGAACAATCTGCTTTAGGAAGCCCATTACAGGCGATGATTTGCAGTACACTTAAAGGCAAAATAACGTATTATTCTTTTATTTACTGTGCTGCACCGTGACGTATACGTCATTGACTTTATGCTTGGCTTCGCATGACTTAAAGTGGTCTACCACAACTATTTTTATGCAATAACTATTTTATATTTTATGCAAATCCCACATTTAGAATTTCTGCTAGACCTATAAAGTAATGGGTACGGTGACAGTTTCAAGGTACCATATATTTTACGATTTCCTTTATGCCTTTTACGTTGTGAGATAATAAACAACAGATTTACGTTATTAAACTTAAATAAATAGATATTTAGATAAATAGAGATTTTCCAGACATAGCTGGTGAGAAAGAACATGGTGGTTTGCGTAAACTGAACGTTTAAAGAGACGGCGTGTTTAAACTCCTACGTGCAGAATAAATAACGCCTACCCTTTTGCAATTTTTCGCCCGCAAGAAATGTGAACGTATCCGTTGTACCGTTTTACTTTACATAATTTCGCTTAGAACAGCTAGAACGTGATTTCTTCACGATCCCAGTGGGATGCCAGCACAGGTGGAGCGATTCGTGAACTATAAATATAGAATTGCTAGAATCACGACGAAAACAAATTATGCTTACAGGGTACTATACAAAATTACGTGATGTGCTATCAACACCTCACCTTTCCAACGTATTGTACAGTGCTGGTACACACTGTACAATAATCCAAATGGAATAAATTCAGCATCTCGATATTTTGACGTTTGATAATTAAATGTCAAAATACGTCAATTCTATTTCATTATGGCTCTCTGGTATTTCAGTATTTTTTGTACTATTTTAACGAAAATGTATGTTGACTATGATTCTATAAAATCTAAAAAAAAATATTTTAGAATTACCTTTATAACAGTGTTTGTAATAAAAAATTGTTTGTTAAATTAGACGCAGGCTACTTGATATTCTCCATAGCACTTAATTTTTTATTATAATTTATTGTACTGTTTTCTATTCCTAAATTTAAAAGCACGCATGGTATGTGTATTTTCGATTTTTATGATACAAAAGTTGAAAAGATAAAAAATAAAATCGAAAAACATTCACAAAAGTAGAATCTAGTTGATCATGAATGTAAATATATTTTGCAACGTTTCCCGACAAACATTTTCGAGGAAAACCCATCTCTAACGTTACAAAAATAATTGTTGCAGGCGTTTAGGTGCGAGTTCCAAATACATTCATCACTACTTTTGAAACAGAATCTGTTTACAATGTTTTCAATCTTGTGCGTGTGGAACTTCCTTACGTCAAAGCTTTTATTGCCTCGATTGGAATTCGAAGATCAACGATATAAAGCACAAAAGAACCATCATTTGTTTTTGTCGTTAGACGCGTTGAAAATAATACAAACTGACGCAATCCGCGCAGGATGAGGTCCTTCCTTTATTTTGCCTTGAATCTCGAATTCCATTTCGAATGTTCTAACACTCGCAGCGTTATTTTCGCCAAGACCGTATTGCACAGTCCCACTACCCTAAATTTAGAATTTAAAGCGTTATGCGTGTAAAAAAATATTTTGATAAATACGAATCTGGTAGTATTTGTACGTGCATATTTTATTTATTTTATAGGTCTTTTAATCTAATTTGGTAAATATTTGCAGAAAATAGTAATGTATTGCACTATTTGCCACAGATTTAACGTCGCCTTTGATGTATATTTAAGAAAATAAACTAAGTGAATGTTATGGTGTGTAACAGTTTAGTATGTAATTTAGTAAGTCTTATAATGGGATCGCAATACAAATGTTTAATAAATTGATATAAAAGATTCTTGGACATTGTATGCAAATTGAAACAACAACATACAGAGTATGTATTTGATAGAAAATAACAAGTTTAAGAACTTTATCAAATTTTCTTCTAACCTGAAAACCTCTCTTTTCAAGTTGTATAGTAAATTATTATTACTATATACTTTTTTTACTTACTATTACATAATTCAATTTCGAAAATGTGTCTTATTGTAGTAGTCAACCTGGCAGTGTTTTGAATTCATCTATATCTCTTATGATTCACCCGTTTCTACCACTGCCACAAGGTTGTGTATACAAACAAACCGAAACATTGCGCACTGCTGACAAATCGCTTTAGAAAGTGTTCTTGCAATAATTTTAAGATTTCAGGGAACGTGCCTAAACGACGTGGACGCCAGTGTGGGATGTTTAGGCGAACGTGTGCCTGATTTCTCTGTTCGCAAGAGCAGCAATCTAAAAATATTTTCTAGAATTTCGCATGCCACTACCTTTTATAACGCTGAAAAACGAATGAGTAAGAACATACCGACAAATCAAATATTATGAAAATATAATGAATTTAATACCGAAATATTTTAGTTGTGTAAAAAGATCTGGGTGTTGAATCAACTGAAGCGGACGTGAAGGAATGTACTGTACAGGGTGTAATTGTTAAATAATGGAAAAAATATATTTAGTTTATAGGACACATTTTCCCCTAGAACAAGTCAAAGAATCACACTTCAAAATCTTATGTAAATTGAATTGGTATATGTAGAGGTATTAATTTTATATTTTTAATTAAAAATCCCTATTTTAATTGTTCAGTAATTGCTACTGATTAAAGTTTGAGGCTTGACACCAATAACGCAATCAACAATTATCTGTAAGGCGCCGCAATAGATTCATTGCAAACATAGTGACGTAGTAGCTACCAACGTTAAAGGAGTCAACTCAAACACACGTAGGTGGACACCTTTTTCGAATTGCTAGCAAACGTATAAACAAGAATAATTGCGTTTGTTGAAGTCAGCGTCTTTGTGGTGAGATCCCTTTCTTAAACAGTGCGGTCATACCTTAAAATATGTACAAAGTTTTTACTTATTAAACTATTTTTCGTAACTGTGAAAAATGATTTATAAATGATATTGAATTGCCGAAAGCTCTTTTTGCCACGTGCCATAACACTAACCAATACGAATATTCTGGTTAATACATCTAAAATCATTTTGTATCGAAATGGCAGAATAATAAACCTATTTCTATTAGTTAATTCACTATATAAAGGAGGAGACCGATTTTGCACTGAAAGTCACAACAAGCTCCAAGATAAGAAGAAATTTGGATCGTAGTGAGCCAAACCACATACTCAGATGAAAATTTTCAAATAACATTTAAAAGGCAACGAAAATACCAGTGATAGAAATGTACCATCCTTTCTTTATAAACAAGACATTTATGGAACTGTTAACCTTTTGTGTATGTTAACAATAAAGACGTTTATTATTATTATTGGTTATTAGCACACAGTAACCTTTTGAAAAACCGTACATCTACCATAACGATGTTTTTCCTCTTAAATTATATGAATCACCATTAGATTATAATTTGAACTACTTAATTGTTTCCATTCTAGTGTGCTATAAATTCTAGGAAATTAATCATAATTTACTAATTAGTATAAACTTTTCAGCGTCTACATAACAATTATGGATATTATGAATGCGGAAGTCTAAATATAACTTCTGCTTTTGTACTATACCGGCAAGACAGTTCAACGTACTTATTGCTTTAATCACCGATGTTGGTTGCTGCGCTAATCGTCATTTAGAGTTTAGAGGGTTTAAACTCAATTAAACTTGAGTCGTACAATTATCCAATCAACTAAAGATGTCGCTGATGCTGACCTATTTCGTATTTTGTAACGATCTCCCCGTTTACAGTAATTTGTACTGGTAACAAGGATTTTGATCTTTATTTTGTGCTACCAAAATACGTTTAGAGGTTATTCACTGCGGTAAAGGCCATCTTGCAGTTTTAGAATAATTGCGTGGGTGAGGTGTTCGTTAAACAAGTCGAGCTGTTATATAAGAATATCCGCATTCTTTGTGTGGTAATTTCTTAGTAAACAATATCCTCTATACAGGTGTCCCACTTAAAATTTTCCACGGTTGTATCTTACGAAAGATGGAAGTGATCAAAAAGATCTGTCATTCAAAACATTCTATGTTTTGGAAGTAATGTGGTAGTAATCATATTTCGGTTTCGTTTATATAAAAAGTTTATTAATTATTATCGTTTACATAAACGAGCATCCTTTTTTATTTTATTAATAATATTTTGGTCTTTGTTATTGATATCGTTGTCCTGTAAATTTTGAACCAGTTACATATTTTAAAGTCTTTTTGTAAAACTTTATCTACAGCATATTTTGGCACATATAATTTTAATGCTTTAAATTGTGTGTATTATTATCGTTGATGCTTCCAACCATCTGCCTGCAATTCTTTGAGAATATACTATAATATTTGCGTACATAATATGTGCATTCCGCTTATTATTATTACACCTACGGCAACAAACAGTAGTACATGAAATTTACGGCTATTTAACTCAACATATTGCTTAATACAATGGAAATGAGGTATTAGTTAATAGGTGGTTCTTTTTCAGATTTCCGGTCACATGACAAATCTTATCCGTACCGTTATTAATCTTGTAGGTAAACATTATACAAAACCTTATACTTAGGCTCTCTTTAGTCTTAGATAATTGTTTTTCAGGAGGTAATCGTCAGTTAGCTATAACTTTTTATATCTCATTGCGATTTTCAATTTATGATTTCGCATTTTAAAAGAAAATTAAAAAAGAATTGATGTATAAATGCTAGGAAAACGGTGCATAGATATTTTCACAGCTTTTGAGTAGAAAATGGTTGTATGTATTTAAAATATTTCCGAACTTGTTGTGTTTTACATTTTAACACATAATAAATTTAGGGACCACAATGGAAACATTTTAACTGCTTTTAATGACGAAGAGTGTGATTCAAAATAAAACAAATCGGCGGCTCCAACAAAATAGGTACTTACTTAAACATGAATCAAAAGCGTGCACGAACACTTTTAAAATGTATATGTATGTGCAAACGACAGATGTTCGAATTATTTTAACAGTAAAATTGAATAAATAGGCTTGTTATCAAAATTAGATATTGCCCCGAGCGGGGTTTGGACCTTCGACTAAAATATTTTCAGGGTATTAGTACTTCCGGTTATACCGGAAGTAGAATCCAACTTCCTTATTTTAAATGGAATACCCTCGATATTATTACATTTTTAGATTCTACGTGACATTGTAAATATATACCTACGTCTAACCATTTTGCATTGGAATATTTTTCTTGTAGAAGAGGACATACTTTACTTAACATATTTTTTGTTTAAAATTGTTGTAATTATTAATACGAGGTGTTCGAAAAAGACGTATAAAAATGGAATTGAAAATGCTACTAAAAGTCATTTTTTATCATGTCGTATAAATTATACCAACGAAGATTATTTAAATTTATTTATTATTTATGTAGAATGTCATAAAGTTATTTCAAGAACATGCGATACATTGGCTTCTTCGGACGTATTTGATTATATTGATTTAATTATTTGAAAAACAATTATTAACTACCAGCAGACTACCATATTTTTTTTTATATAAAATATTTAGAATGTTACGAGATCTTGAGGGACATATGAACACAGTAAAAATAAATCCTGAGGCAAATGCACCGATACTTTCTTCGCCAACGAGTGATCGCATTGAAAAAATAATATAATTTCCTATAAAATACAAGAATAGTGTTTGAAAATACAATTACAATGGAAGAATTACTAGAAATAAACCTTTATAAATGCGAGAAATAAAAAATTGATTAAAATTTTCTAATGGGTGTTTATATAAAACTTTTTTATAAAACGATTTTTGGAAAAATGTAACACATTTTTTGAAAGAAATTTTAAGAAACAGCCCTGAAAAGTGAGGAATGTTAGATAAATTCCAATGTATCCCCACGTCCAACCATCAGTGCAATCTCCAGATTTAAATATAATTGAAAGTTTATGGCATGGTTTAGAACAAAAAGTTGAAAACATCAGTTTTCTAACAAGGGCGAACTAACTGAAAAGGGTGTTGATAGAATAAAAAAAATGCTGAAATATTTTTATATTATAAAAAATAGTATCCATAACAAAACTAAAATCAGCAAAAAAAGCGAAATGACAGACCATTTCTATGATTTTGCAAGATAATTTCGTACACTAAAACTTATAAGTTGACAAGTTTAAAACTATAATAACATATTTTTTTCATTCTAATTAATTTTGCGTCATTACTTTCTAATTCATTTGTTAATAGTAAACTTAAAGCAACAAAATATTATTTACGTGACTTATTTATATAATTTTAAAAAGGAGAGGAAAGAAATCTAAGATTTTTTTTTATTTCAGGTATTGACGAAGGATCGACATTTTGTTGCTAATATGTATACCATATACAAAGTTTAATGCTCAATTTTAGAATCTTTAATGGATTTACAATTTTCCACTTTATCCATTTCAAGTCAAGTACTCTTTTCAAGTAGTTATCTCTTTTTAATATGCAAGAATGTTCTTTAGCAAAACTTTTTTGATTTTTAGAAATACGATATCAATGTTCGGAGTTTTGCAGTTAACTTGATTTAAGCAATTTCTGTTTGTTTAGTAAATTGTTTAATTTTAACAATTTCTTCTTGAAACTTTTCTCATAAAATCCACCCACAGGTCGTTTTAAGGAAACTAAACTCTATCCAATACGAGCGTTTTTCAAAATTGTATTTCCTAATCAAAAAGTGCCCACGTTTAAAACAAAATTGATGTATCCGAGCGTTTTTCCAAATTTTCTTTTCTAAGTTAAGTGGGAGACACTGCATAACTTCCCCACTTAAGATTACTGACTCAACAACTGCGAAATTAAAAGAGATATTATTACATTCCGTCCAAAAAAACTTGGAATTATGTTCATAGCAAATTGAAAAACAGACTGTTTTGAAGATATTTTAAATTTAATTACAGTCAGCACAGGTATCCCTAGTTGCACTGTATCAAACAACCAAAGGCGTTTATGGTAGTTCATGATAACTCACTGCTTGGTGTATTTTTTTACATCGAGATTAGCTACTCAGTACCTGATAGACCGAGCTCACTCGGGGATAAAAAAACAAAATATGGTTTTCAACCTCTGACCGAGCTCGCCTGTTTTGGCAGCGCCATCGTATGCTCAACGGTAAATATAACAGATCGAGCTCCACTTATTGTGGAATTCGGAATTGATGTGGACGATACTTATATTTGTTTAAAATTCTTGCTATTTCAGGAAGTTTTTCCTATAGCTCTCCGTCTATTGCTACTGTTCACATAATCATCAACGAATGTCATTCTGTATAGCCTATTATTAATTTCTATTATTTTTTAATTTCGCGCGTTATCCATGTAGTATCATCCAGATTGAAGAATCAGTCTATACATAGTGTTGGCAACAATTTGTGTGACATAGCTGCAATGTATTGACTACTGAAAAAATGTACTACCAACAAAAAGTATGGATAATCGCAAAATTTATAGTTTGAGTTCAAGTAGAAAAACAGTTCAACATAGCAACAGTTGCAACATTCTTAACTAAATATCTTTGATTTCTAAAAAGTAAGCAACCTTTTGTTACCTTATGAACCATATTCACCTGTGTAAAGACATCACGTTTCTAATGGAGCCCTATCTATCAATAAATTTTCATAAATCAGGTAGGTCACGATTGCAATCAGCGCTGCCTGCGGTTGACCTTCCAAGTCATCGCTTGCGGCGCCGTGTAAGTATCTATTTGCATTAATTTCCATTGATGGACACTACTGAACCATGTGATCGTCTGGTTACACCTCAACACATTGATTAATTGGACCGTGTTTGCAAAGGCATAATTGTCGTTGGCAAACTCGAAAAATTTTATGGCATCATTGGGCGTTTCCTCTGATTGCGAAACCACATCCTGGTCTTTATGGCTGTTTATTCCTAGCCCGGTGGAATTAGCCCAATTGATTTATTAGCACCGTTCGCCTTGAGGACACGGGCTGCTAATCTTTAAAACAATTGTGTCGTTCGCGAATAATTACTTTTTTTTCTGCGATGACGGAGTATTTTGCCATTGTTTTGCGGATGGTTTAATTAGTCGTGCCTTCAGCCACTATTTATGGAGATGCGTTATTAGATACTGCATTTTTCTCTTCTATTCCGCTTGTTGAATTAGACTTTGGTACCAAATAAACATATTGAATATCGTGATATGTTGAAAATGTTATAATAATCTGATTTTTTTTCTGAATTCTAAATATTTTGTTAATTTTATTTTATTTTTGATTTAATTGGATTCGGAAAGAGTAAATTCAATCACTTTACTATTTAAAATGATAATTTAACCATTTAAAATATTAATCGCATTTAACATGATAAGTTAAGCCGCAATGTTTTATCTTATTTAGTTCCGGGGATATATTAAATTTTTATATACACCGAAAACACCAAAAAATTTAAAGGGACACACTTGGACCAAATATGAATAAATTTCTTTAAAATCGATGGGAAATTCGAACATGCAATAACATATGGGGTACCCCCATCTTATATATCTTTTTACATTGTTCCCACACTTAAGTTTTTGTTTAGGACAATGGGCCTATAATTTCGCAAACGGAAAATGAGACTATACTTAATATTAGCATTTTAATCATTTGTTGCTAATCTTTCTCATTTTGTTTTAAATTTATGCTAATATTCATCACAACAAGCCTAAGTGTAGACAAACCTAAATGCCGCAATTATTTCTGGAAATTACTAAAGAGTAAATTGTCAAATGCGGTCTTATCGTTGCTCATTGTGTGATAATATAGGGTCGCCTTTATGTATGGAAACGGTCGATTATTTTCTAAACTAAGATAGCTGGCAAAAAAGTTAAACACAAAATATTTAGGGTTTTTTAAAATGTATTGAAGTAAAAAACAATATTTTGTACAGGATGTGCCAAAAAAGTATGGAAGCAAACAGTTAGCTTTTCTTAAATAGAACACCCGGTATATTACTCGATATATCAATTCCTTTCAAAATTTCATTAATAATTTGTATAAAACACCATATACCTAAATCTTACCGTTTTCGAGATATCGAATTTTAAACAATATTTTTTAATAAATTTATAAAACATTTAGGTTCCTTTAATTACCGTTACCCTAAAAATAAATAAACCCCGTCAAGTTTTTGAACTACCATGTAATGTTAAATCAAATTTAATTAAACTTTAATAGTTTATCAAGGTACCCTAGAAAGATTCTAGCCGCACAACAATGCCGCGCATTCTTTTGTTT
>JAWQRJ010004316.1:0-11163 GCA_033557515.1 Diorygopyx duplodentatus
TTGGAGCAAAAACGAAAATTTCCGAAGTCGGAAGGATTGGCAGTGTATCAAGTCGCCCACAATTGGTTTTGCAACGCCAGAAATAAAGCAATTCCAATATTTGGGCCGCTACTTAAACAAAAAGCACTGGAGACAGCAAGCAGTTTAAAGGTGGAAAATTTCGCAGCATCTAATGACTGGTTGGAAAGTTTCTGCCGGCGACACAGTATAACTTTTAAATCAATTTGTGGTGAGCCCGCAGAGGTTAATTTCGACGATATAGAGGACTGGAAAATCAAGTTACCGTTGATTTTAAGAAATTATTCTCCTCGATTATGTCTTTAATGCCGACGAAACAGGTCTTTATTACCACGCCATGCCAAATAAGACATTTGCATTAAAAAATGAAAATTGTGCAGGGAAGAAGGCACCAAAACAACGTTTGACTATTTTACTGTGTGCAAATATGGAGGGTGAGAAAGAAGATCCATTAATAATTGGAAAAAGTTAAAATCTTCGTTGTTTTAAGGGTAATCATGTTGACAAATTACCCTTAGAATGGGTTTCTAACAAAAAGGCATGGATGACAACAGAAATTATGTTTTGTTTTCAAAACAAAAGACTGCATATCTAGTATTTATTATCTTTGTGGTTTAGTAGATATAAAGAAAACAAATTTTCAGGAAAAAACAATTCAGGAAAAACATGGTAAAAATAAACAAAAACCTACAAAAGATGTTCAATATGGCGGCCGTTTACTTCTAAACATTTGGTAACACGGAATACCTTACATACAAGGTGTGAGGAAAATCAATGAAAAAATCAAATTTCTTATAAATAGAACTCATTTATTTGTATTGACTAAGCTTTAACAAAACATAGAAAGATTTAAATGGCTTTAAAAATAGAAGTATATATATATCTATACATTACATATAGCATACGTTTGTGTAGCATCTCATAGATATCTGATGAAAATGTTCATTTTTTTTTTTGCTCTTTTGGAATGCACGTAGAACTAAATCGAACAGCTTAAAGCAACAGATAGAAAATCTTCAAAACCCAACGTGATCACTCCCTTTCGTTCGACGTCTTTTTGGCGGAAAGCTTCTGTGAATCGTTGAATCTGTACAGACACCACAATAAACTGATCTACGGACATCTGTTTGTGTGACTCGTAGTCACTTTTGTGGATTAAAAACTGAACGAAGTTCGGTGAAAATCGAAAACCCATTTGCTGAAATGCTAAACGCAAAACTTGAAATTTTAGCCACACCGACAATATATATACGTAACATCGTATATCCTAATTAAAATTATTTACCATTTGCTAATTCATGTTCTTCGATATGTCCAGAATTATCTCTATCGTAAGTTCGGAACACTGTCAACCATTGGTTAATATACGTATACAGCTGTTGAAATTCATTAATGTCGATAGTACCGCTTTTGTCGTGATCGAACATTCCAATCATCAACTGGCAAGCGACGTCGGAAAAGTTCTTTCCTTGAGCGTTGACCAGGGCTGATTTTAATTCTTGGGCATTAATTTTCCCCGAATGATCTCTATCGACTGTACTAAACCATTGTTGGATGTCGGGAGATACCCCGCTTTGGGCACCCATCGGAGGGGCTCCATAACCTCCTTGAAATCCGCCATGGCCTCCATAGCCGCCTTGTTGATATTGTCCGTGAGGATTCTAATTAAATTTGGTTCAAATTATCTTATTTACATTAAAAGCTTTACTTACCGGATACATGTTTCTTCCCCTGTTAATTGAACTAAATCGCAAGAATTGAATTAAATACGTAACGTGATATCTGTATCGATAAAGAGATTAGCGACAATTAAAATATTTACTTGAGTTTATAAGGGTATAAATATTTACGATAACAATCCGACAGACGTGTTTTACTGTCAAATCATCTGAAAAAAGAGGATAATTGCTTTGCGCATGTGTAGTGTGCCGATAAGTAGATATGCGCACGCGTAGATTATATAAGGCGGCAAGATTTGAATTTAAATGCATAGGACTGAGTTAATAAAATTAGTACTTTATTTCTTTGAAATTTGACCAAGGAGCCTAAAACACCTTTATTTAGTGCCTATATCGAAAAAATACAAAGGAGGTTATACCACCCAATCAACAGCTGGTCACAATTTATCTGGGGGAATTAGTGAAATGGTGAAATATCTGTGGGGAAATTTCTGACAGTTTGCGTGACGTCATACAACAAAGGATCCATAAATTTTTGCATTTATAAATATTCTATTGGTTAAATGGTGACGGAATGCCAGTTATTTATACTGACGTCAAGTAAATGACACATTCGTGCAAACAGCAGCGAGTATGTGTCAAACAGGGAATCTTGAAGATGATAAATTTTTTATAATATAGCGAAATATGCTGTATAGATAATAATTATCTTTAATCTATTTCCTTTGGAACAATATGCGTTTTCGATGTTGTGATAACTATAGCTGTTAATTAATTACATGTACTATAATTTATTTATTTAGTAAGTATACAAACTTTAGTTCCAGTCGATCAGTTTAACGTCGCGTTCTTTGTTCTAACCTAGAAACAAGAAATGGAGGAGAGCAAGAGCGGAGATGTGAATTGGTCAAGGTTCGGATTGGGAACGGACAAGTCGTCCAGGTTGCGCGGCAACACGACCGGATTTGTCGATCTCGGCAACGAATATGACTACGGAGCGGGAGGGCATCAAGCGTCTGGAGCTAACGAATTATTTGCTGAAGAACAGGTACGCTATTAATGATATAATATATTCACATTTTCATTTTTATATAAAAAATACGAGTGTTCCGTAAAGCCACGGAAAACGGTATATTCAGGTTAAACAATAACTATTTAAGTCTATTCGTGTACGAAAATGAAAATCATCCTTACAAAACTTGTTTTGTTTTTAGGGTGACGTACCGTGGTGGAAATCTAATTTTTTCATATCGCAACCGGTCCTCTTTGGCACTTGGGACGGCGTATTTACCTCATGTTTGATCAACGTATTTGGTGTTATAGTATTCCTGCGTTCAGGTTGGATTGTCGCACAAGCCGGAGTGTTTTGCGCCGTGCTGATCGTCTTTGCAACCGGTAAACCGTTTTTCACTTGTCACGTTTCAGCCCTGGGGTAACGAGTTCATTTTTCAGTTTTTATCGCTTTAATATCAGTGCTATCGGCTGTCGGAATTTGCGAGAGGTGTCGTATTGAGAGCGGTGGCGTGTATTTCTTGCTTGCGCATGTTTTGGGATCTAGATTCGGTGGCTCTATAGGACTTTTGTACTGTTTCGGACAGGTACATGAAGGAATTACATTTTTAATTGTATTTTTAAGATGAAAGTTACAGGCGGTTGGTTGTGCGTTGAACGTACTTGGTTTCGGAGAAACGCTGGCCGAATTAATTGGAGCTGGAGATTATATTTGGGCCAAACGTGGAATTGCGAGCGCAGCTGTATTATTAGTTAGCATGATCAACATTGCTGGTGTAAAATGGGTGATCAAATTACAATTTATTCTATTGGTAATACTGTTATTAGCAGGATTGGATTTTCTTGTTGGAAGTTTTATAAATATCGACGTCGGTAAGTATTCATTATTAATTTTTAATTCAAGTTTCAATTATCTACTTGAAGGTTTTCTCTATTTTTAAGTGGTTTACGCGTTTTGCAATATTAACTAACAATGCTATTTTCGATTACAGAAAATGGTTTTGAAGGTTGGTTAAGTGGTAATTTAGGACAAAACCTTTGGCCAAAATACCAAGACGGTTACAGTTGGTTCACAATTTTCGGTGTTTTTTTCCCAACGATAACCGGTATTTTGTCCGGGATCAACATGAGTGGGGATTTGCGAGCACCGTCCGTTAATATTCCGAACGGCACTTTAGCAGCCATAACCACTGGAACATTCTTTTATTTAATTTTCGTTATGGTCTTAGGCTCGACGTGCACTAGACATGCCTTACTTACCGATTTTAATATTGCCGCAACGGTTTCTGCCGTGCAAGTTCTGTTACTTGCTGGTTTATACGTTTCGTCGATGTCGAGTTGTTTAGGGGCGATGTACGGAACGCCCAGAGTATTACAGAGTATTTCTTTAGAGAATGTTATACCTGGAATCGGTATATTAGGTCGTGGTGTAAGTTTCAAATTTATAATAGGACGAATTTCAATTATACGTTTTTTTTTTATATATATAGAGAGGTCCAAACAAAGTGCCCTTATATGCCCTAGCAGTGGTAGCAACAATTACTTTAACCTTTATAATAATAGGCGACATCAATACCTTAGCACCCGTCGTAACGTTACCGTTCCTCTTGACGTACGCCTGCGTGGATTACGCGTACTTTGCATTAGCGCAAACGTTCGATCTCCAGCACCAACGCGAACAAAGATTTTGTAAGCAAAAGTCGCAATTGACTTTGAACAATCATATCGACAGCAACGACCTCGATGCGTTGTTCCCGGAACGCACGCGTCACAGGACGTTGCGAGCCGACTCGAGTTCCGGATCGATGAGCAGTCCGGAAGATCGTTCGGAAAGTACACCGATTGTGCCTAAACCGCATATCCATTCTAAGACGAAAAACTGGTATTCGAGCCTGTGCAACAGATGGTTGTCGTTGATTGGAGCGATCATGAAACTGATAGTTATGTTTTTGGTACATTGGGCGTACGCGCTGGTTTGCATTACCGTCGTTTTCCTCGTCTGGTTGTATATTGGAACTGCAAATCCAGCTGTAAAACCAGGATTAGCTGCTGATTTTCGTTTCTTACGATGGTTTAAAGTTGCAATGTATAGATGTTTTGGGTAAGATAATTACAGTAATCATCAATTAAAGCTATATTCACAACCTCAAAATTAACGTCGAAATTAGTAGGTAACTTGTAGTTGAAATTTCTACATAAATTAGTACTTCGACATCGTTCACAATGTCTAAAGTAGATAGGATGGACGGGTTCTGGGTCACTAAAAAGTGATCTAGAACCCGTTCAGGTTTCTGTACCACTAAAAAGTGGTCTAGAACCCCTCCCCCCCCAGGTTAAAACCGCACCGGTTAAAACCAAAAACCGCACCGGTTAAAACCGAAAACCGCATTGGTTAAGGGGGGGGAGGGGGGGTCTAGACCACTTTCTAGTGGACCACTTTTCTGGACCACTAAAAAGTGAAAAAACTTCTAGACCCCCCCCCCCCCCGTCTGGTTTCTGGGCCTCAGAGGTGTAGAACCCCTGAGAATTAGATGTTGAGCGAGAGAGAGGGAGAGAAGAGAGTTTAACCGGTGCGGTTTTATCCGGTGCGGCTTTAACCGGTGCGGTTTTCAGTATTAACTGGTGCGGTTTTATCTGATGCGGTTTTCACCGGTGCAGTTTTTTTCGGTGTGGTTTTAACCGGTGCGGTTTTCAGTTTTATCCGGTGCAGTTATAACCGGTGCGGTTTTAGGTTTTATCCGGTGTGGTTTTAACCGGTGGGATTTTCGCTATCTCTCTCTCTCTCTCTCTCTCCCTCTCAACATCTAATTCACAGGGGTTCTACACCTCTCTTGAGTGGTCCAGAAATCTGGATGGGTTCTAGATCACTTTTTAGTGGTCCAGAAACCTGGACGAGTCCATCCTATCTACTGTCTAATTTAACGGAGTAAATTTACGTGAAACATAACATAGTAGGTTCAACTTGCGACTAACTGCGACGTTAATTTTAAGAAAGTATTTTAATAATATTTTTTTAACAGAAAACGTGTTCACGAATACGAACAAATCGTCGTTACACCTGTGAACCCTGTTGTCGACATAACCCCAGCACAATTGAACGAAGACAATGAAGATTTTGCATCGAGACGCCGATATCACCAATCTGCCACTGTTCAAGGTCAACTTGTTCAAATTGATGACTAAATAAAATAAGTAAACAATTAATAACAACAACAAAAAAATTTGAGATAAAATTCTTTTTGCAATATTTTAATACTTACTATTTAACAACAAGTGTAATAATACTAATTATTATTATATGATTGTAATTAATAAAGAATAAAAAAACTGAAATTTCGTTTTAATTCGCTTCTCACATCCATAAGTATTATTTTGTGGCTGTAACCCTCGATGCACATGCGCGTAATTGGTTGCCTATACATTCAACGCTTGCGCCGTAGTGTTGATCTTTACCAGGAACAAGGTTATTTATTCCCAAAGAAAATTTTGCGCATGTCAACTCTTGTTTGTAATGGTGAACGAAAAAAAGCACTTTTTAGATAACACCTTTCAAACTTATCGCATCAATAGAAAATTATCTGCACTCATCGATTTCAACACGTTTGTTAGTAATATCTACGAAAAATAACAAAACACTTCACGCCACCAAGAATGGGTCTTAAAGAATTTAACATTATATTTGATAATCCTCACAGAGCGTACTATGTTGGACAAACAGTTACAGGAAGAGTTGAAATTATTTTGGATAATCCGAAAAAGATTCGAGGAATTTTGTTAAAATTTAAAGGCGAGGCTAAGGTGAATTGGACGGAACGAGAATCGAGGACGAACCACGAAGGGAAATCCGAAACAGAAACGGTTTATCTGACTGGAGAAGAGGAATATTTTAAAACTCAGTATTATTGCTTAGGGGGATCTAATGGTGTGAAATGTTTATTTGATTCAAAATATAGTAAATAATTCTTTTTAATTTAAGCTAGCACAACGGAATTACCGACCGGTTTACACGTTTACCCATTTACCTGCGTCTTACCACCAAATTTACCATCGTCTTTCGAAGATGAATTTGGTTATATTCGGTATACCGTTAAGGCTATCATAGATAGACCGTGGAAATTCGATCACGAAGCCAAACATGCTTTTACGGTTTTGTCAGAGTACGATTTGAATAAGAACGCAAGGTTAATCGTAAGTATTACCGAAAAGATCGTTTATAAAATTAAACTCAACCAAATTTAAGGAACCCGTTAAAATACCGTTGGAGAAATTCATGTGTTGTTGTTGGTGTAAATCGGGTCCGTTGTCTTGTGTCGTTACGCTACCAAAAAGCGGCTTCGTACCAGGCGAAACCATACCGATTTTAGCGGAAATCGACAACAATTCAAACGCTACCGTCAGCAAAATAAAATTCGAATTACAAAAAGCACGTTACGTCGTAATCTTGCATTATTTTTATATCAAGAAGCTTAATTTTTTAGGTCATTACGTACTACTCTCAACATCCAAGAAGGGAATCTAAACAATCGAAACATGTTATTGAAGTTTTGGCTGTTGGACCTGTTACAAATAACAGTTCAAAACTGTATAGTCCGTCCATGATTTTACCCCCACTACCGCCATCTAGTTTGGCAAACTGTAATATTCTCGATTTGGATTATCGATTAGAAGTGCGTAGGTAACAGAGCTGTTCCGAACACTGAATATTCAAAAAATTGGGTGTGATCCACACCCAATTTTTGATGACCTAACGTGCTTCACACGACTTTCTCTTTCCTAACTCCCCTATTTTAGGAATAACTCCTAAACGGTGTTACTTAGGACATATGTGTGTTTAATAAAAGAGACCATCAATTCCATAAGGAACCCAAAAATGTAATAATATACAGGGTGTTCCAATTAAAAATCTGAAGTTGCGTAGCGTTTTTAAGAAATGGGACACCCTGTATATATGGGAATACTTTTAGAAGAGAGAAAGAGTGAAACCATGTAACTTTTATTTAAAACTTTTTTACCTAAAATGATTAGAAATGGTAGAAGTTTGGACCACAAACTATATCTAACGGACGGGCGGACGGACGGACGGACGGACGGACGGACAGACCAATAGCAAACACTTTTCAAAATTGCTAAGAAACACTAAGCACAGTACTTTGGGACAGCTCTGGTAGATAATCCGGATTAGTTATTGAAAACTGAAAACCCGACAATGTTTAGGTTGTCCTTGAAGTTGATGGTTGTCATGGAAACTTGGAACATACAATTCCGATAACAATAGGAACGATACCAATAAGAGTAACGCCTACTGCTCCACCCATGACGCCGCTTTCCGACGGTAATCCACCAATGGGATGGATGGTTGATGGACAAGGTAATAAAAAAAAACCGTCGTTGTTTAAAAATGTTTAAAGCGTAATATAATGCAACTTGATATTTCTAATTTTTTAGTGCCATCATTTGGAATGTACAACTATGGTACGTCGACATTGCAAGATGGAGAAGACAACCAGCATACCATGTTTGATACGAAACCGTTTTATCCGATGTATCCAGTTTATACTTTTAGTAACGCAGCGCAAAGTTAAATTTTTGAAAAAAAAAAAACGGTATAGGGCTAAAACGGTATATGCTTTTGGTGCTATTTGATATACTGTAAGAGTTGCTATTTTGATATATTTGTGTTATTTTTTTGTCACTTTCATAAGCTAATAAAGTTTTCATAGTTTACAATTTTTATTTAACGATGATGAAATTTAATATCGAAATCAAATTAAAAATATCAAGATTATTACTCATAATAATGAATAATAAAAACGATACATTTTAATCCTGTAAGCCGTTTATCAGGCGTTTTGGGGTTTGATAAAGGTTTGTTTATCTTCATAATTAGTTTTGTCGCGATATTAAACGAAAGCTGTGATCATTTGTTCTGTGAATTTTTATGTAATAATGGAATTAGGAAAAGTCAACATAGTTTTGTTAAAAAGTGACTGTACGTATTCGCCAGGTGAATTATTAGAAGGAAGATTAGAAATAGAATTACCTATTCCAAAGAAAATTAAAAGTAAGTTGTGTGAAAAGAAATGAACGCGATTAAATATGCAATTGTTGGCATGTGCAGGTATTTACATAAAATTTAATGGAGAAGGTGGAGTTAGATTTCAAAATTTGATGGTAATATCAAATAGAGGGAAAACACAAAATGTTCTATCATATGCAGATGAAAAGTATATTCAATATAAACATCAGTGTTTAAAAAATTCAGGTAAATATATTTCATTATTACTCATATCTCTCTTTTATCACTCTGTAATCTTTGTTATCAAAAATAGGTAATACTGGCACTTTAGCACCAGGAAAACATATATATCCATTTTCTTACCACTTACCATATGATTTACCATCAACTTTTCAACATGAGTACGGCACGATACGCTACTTTTTAAAAGTTGTTTTGGAGCTCTCTAGAGGACTTAAGCAAAGGTCATTTAAAGATTTCTTTTTAAAATCTTATCTTGATTTTACCCTCTATCCAAAATTACAAGTAATAAAATAACATATAACAATTTATTCAATAAAATTAACCTCCTTTTGTTGTTAGGAACCTCATAATATTTCACTAATTAAAAAAACATCATTCTTATGGATAGATAACCTAAAAATGAAAGTCAATGTCAAAGTGCCTAAAACAGGATATTCAATTGGCGAAACAATATTCATTTATACAGAAGTTATAAACACATGTGAAAGAGATATTTTAGATCTTGCGTTTGCATTACAAAGAGTAAGTTAAAATCGATTGGCTTATTTACATTTGACTTAAGTGATATTTTAGACTGCGCAATTTTATGCGCACGCGCCGAAGAAGGACTCGAAAATCGTCACTACAACCTTGGCGAAAACGAATTTAGGTTTACAGCCCGCTAGATGTCTGCAAAATTTCAATCACGAGCTAATTGTACCGGATTTTTCCCACGAAACTTTAAACAGCTCGAAAATTATTAATATTACATATAATCTTGAGGTAATATATTATTTACGCTAATGATAAAACTTAGGTTAAGTAAGTGTACTTACAGGTTACAGCTTTGCGCGGCGGTGACGAACGGATTGTCAAAAAAATTCCATTATCAATTGGTGTTTGGCGAAGAAATAATGACGTTATTTCTTATTAATAACAATATTTGTTATGTTCAATATTTATTACACTATAATTTATTGAATAAAGTAATAAAAAATACAGAAAACTGTTACAATCTTTATTTAAGTTGTAATATTACATTTATTATTTTTAAAAGTAATAATAAAAGTAAATTATAAATTTTATGTATATATACGTACGTACGTATAAACAAATAGATATAGGTACACTGAGAATTAGAAACATCTGTATGTGTTATTGTATTAGAATTAATATACACGTAGATATGAAAAGTGAGAAATATAGATACAAATATAGATATGTATTCGGATGTTCTCGCGGTTGGTAAATGTGGAACTGGTTTCTCGGGCGAGAAACCAGTATCACAAATATAGATATGGATATATACATTATTTATGATTCACATGTACTTGTTCGTTATTATTTTTAATAGTTTTATGTTGTTTTTTCATATATACACATATATTTTTTCATTGGAATGATTACGATATGTAAGACATATATTTATTATATAACATACACATATATAATATGAAAAAAGTTAAGAGGGAAAAATGGCGAATATTAAAAAATATTTTATATAAGTTGTTTTATCAAATCTGTTTTGTTCAAATAAAAAAATTTCTTATAAACAATATTAATAAATATATAAAACCAAATTATATCACAAATGTTCTCGTGTTTTTTTTAAGGTCTTCAAAATTACGTCATAAAAATTAGTCCGTATTTACAACAAATGTTTAAATAATATTCCGTTTAATCTAAAAAAATATATAACTATAGTGTGAATCGATGAAACTTTGCTCTTGAACACATCGAAAGGTTGGATTTTAATTAATTACGTATAACAACAATATGTAGAGGTTAACTTTCGGTTTATGGTAACTAGATTTTAAACGTGGTTGTATTATCTGTTAGACCCAAGAGTTTCGTATCTTTCCCATAAAATTGCTGTCTTTTTTATTGAAACAATATTTTTTGTTTTAACAAATATCGGTCAATGGTGAACAATTTTGCTCTAACTGTTATTCATATATATTATATCATAGAAGCAGTATTTTTATTATGTCTATATCTCTACAACATACAAACAATTTGTGAAAAAGGTGCAATTTTTTTTTGTTGGTGGATTTTGACATACAGGGTGTCCAGAAATTATGTGCAAACACTGCAAGGGCATATTGTACAATTGATTTTAGGTGGGGTCCTTTATATATATTTTTTAAATTTAGGCCTCCCCTACCGAGTTAGAGGCATTTAAAGGGTTGAGCAAAAATATAGTTATTGGGGTTATTC